>BQNB010159182.1:0-14940 GCA_026074375.1 Tanacetum coccineum | reverse complement strand
GATGTTCCATCATCCCCTCGTCCTCATGCGAAACCGCCAGATGATGAAATTTACTTTGATCCCGATACGGGAGTTTTGACTACCAAAGTGGTGGATGATATTTTTGAACGTTATGTTCTTATGCCTGGACTTTTACCTACCCAAACCACCCTTGCTTCTAATGAGGAGAAATCTCCTCATCTCTTATCTCATCGGGGCTTTAATCCTTCAAAGATCATTTTTGATTTTTCTGAAAGCCTGATGATGATTTTTAGAGGGGACATTCCTATCTTGGATGTTCCGTTTCTCCATTTCTATCCTCCTTGACCAACTTAAGTATGGGGGATCGAGTCAGTCTCAAGACTCGGTTAACAAAAATAAGCTCTTCGTGGGTGGCAACCCATGCTTATCCTTATATAATTATATAGTAGTAATGAATAAGTGTGTTGTGAGGAGGCTCGCCTCTTCCTTTCTCGTGTTTTGTGATTTTTGTTGTATGTCCAGGATTGCCCCAGATTATGAAGCCTCTCGTGCTCGTGGTTTTGTCCTTTGTTCACTCGATCTTCAATCCTTAGCATGATTATGAGAATCCAATATCCAATCTTATCGACTAACGTTTATCTTTGTGCATACTTAATAAACAGCCTTAGATTTACGTAGAGACCCTTTTTAAAATATTGAGGACAATGTTTAGTTCTAGTATGGGGGGATCTATCGATTTGATTGTTCCTGCAGTCGTTGTTTTCACGTAATCCCGTTTTTACCAGCAATATACCTAAAAAATGAAAAAAATTAAAAAATTTCAAAAATAAAACAAGTGTTTTATCACAATGTTTGACTTTCCTGCTGGGTAGAATAAGAATAAATTTTGACTCGATCGAGCGTGTTGAGCTCTAGCTTGTCCCTTAACTTTTAGACTAAGCATTCACGGATCTTTTTTATTAAAGATTTTAAATTTGCGAAGAACGAGAAATGATAGAGTTAATTATGAGTTAGATGCTAAACAAGGATTAATTGGAAATCTTAAGAGCTCATAAGTGTAGTTTGTGGCTTTTTTTTCTCCCATAAGCTTCTAATCGGACTAATAATACGTGCTTTTCTCAAAAATTAAACTTAAATCAATGATTTTTGAAGTACAGTCGATCTCAATAATTTTAGTCTTAGTTCAAATTTATACTTAAATTTTCTAAAAGAAATTTTCTCTATATCGTGGTAATATAAAGTAATGAAAAAAAATGAAAAATAAGGTAATAATGATAATAAAAACTGTGGGCTAATAAAAGTTTACTGCATCTTGCCGGCTCACAGCCGATGTTGCAGTCTTCTAAATAAGGCACATAGTAATTTTCCGAGACTGATAAAAGTTTGTTGCATCTTGCCGGCTCACAACCGATGTTGCAGCCTTCTAAAAGGTCAATGATTTCCTTAGTTTAAGGGATGTATAATATATTATTGTAATTAAATGTGATCTAATAAAATATAGGAAAATCTTTTTTTCCCTTAATTTAAAATATGCTTTTGAACTAAGACAAGTTGTTTTTAAGTAGTGGTATTTCTAAATAAATTGTTTATTTAACGGGAAAGCCAAAGGTTTTGAAACCGAAGGTCCGTGAGTCCCGATACTAATCTCTGTGGGGTGTCAAAAGCCTGGTCACTTAGCCGCAAGGTTGGGATATGCCGAGACAAAAGTCGCTACATGGGATGATCTCGCCTTCGAACTCATTACTTTTGGGTGGAACGTGAGGCATAGAAAATTTTGCAAAACGTTAATCCATGGTTGAAATTCAAAATAAGCACATTCACCTAAGATATAATAATTGTCGAGAGCGAAAAGTTTCACAAGGTACAAGTATGAGTAGTGTTAGCATCTTAGCTTGTATGTAACGGTGATTTTGTTTTTAAGCTTAGTTTGGGACAGGTGAAAAGTCGAGAACGATGAATTTATCCTTTTTGGGCATTTTAGGATTAAAGTGCTTCTTGTTCTGTGACCCTAAAGGTTATGAAAATAATGAAAGTCCGGTCATTCTAGTTGGTTAAAAAGTAAAGTACAAAAAAATGAGAAAAAGAGAAAAATACAAAAATATGTGTGGTAATAAGTATAAATATTCAAAAACGGTCCAAACGGGGCTTTTTAAAGCTAATGATTTTTTAATTCCCTTCGATGAACACTTAGCTACTTTTCGAGGTAATTAGTCAAGGGGGATTATGATTTTTGGTTTTCTAAAGTGTTTACTTATAGCATTGCGTGAGGACACGACAATATCTTAGTATGGGGGGATTTTGGTATGTGCTTAATTACACATACCTTTTACCAATTAAAATGAGCTAAAATGACCAATAATGACCCAAACGGACATAAAATGCCGAATATATGCTTGTTTTGCTTTATATACTGTGTAGGTATCGGATATTCACTAAAGGACACAAAATCAAGCCAAAAGAACAAAACCGAGCACGGGAATGGAAAAACGTAAAAAAGTCAAAGTCAACCCAAAAAGTCAACAAGTCAAAGCCGAAGCCAAAACCGAAGAAATACTTAATGGGCCAACCCGTGCCCATCTAATGGGTCGGGTCAGCCCATTAAGGTATTTATACTAACGCTTAATAAGTCTTAAACCATTTAGGCCCATTTCTTAAAACAAGCCCAAAAGCCTACTAACTCTTAACCATAACACCCTCTAAAACCCTTTCACCGTTAGTCCCAGTCATTTCACTGTTAGTCCTTAAGGATTCACTTTCAGTCCCTAACTCTAACACCCATTACCCATTTTATACCTTTTCCTTTAACACCTGTTAACCCAAACTCCCAAACCAAAAATTCCCGCCAATCAACATTATTCATCCATCACTTTTACTCACCCCTGCAACACGACAAACAACCATCACACCCCATCAAAACCCCACCCCCAGATGAAGACAATTACACGATGGCAATCCTAAGGTGTTTTATTGGACAAAACAAATCAAAGGCTCAGATTATACTACTTGGAGAACAAGAAAATTGAAGGGCCAAGATGAGTTCTAAAAGCTCCTTATAGAACTAACACAAGAAGCACACCTCAAAGGGCCTAGACTTCTCAAACGGCTATAAAGTGTGTGTGTTTTCACACAGTAAAGACATCTAGTTTAGTGTAGTTTTAGGAGTAGTGTAGGATTATGCTTATTCTATTTTAATTTGTATTTTAAATTCAAGCTTTGTAACTTTTTTAATATTAATGAAAATTTTAGTTTTAAGTCAATCCTTTTAATCTGTTTATCCTAATGCAATTTAGCCTTACTATGTTTTTAAGACATTTCAATAAGCTCATTCAACACTTGTTTAACTGTTCATAAGTTTTTTCCAACCGTAAGTATTTAAGCTTATTTCACTAAAAATCACCCCTTAATTACCTCAGCTACTTTTTGGATGATAAGCCAATATTGGACGGGCTTATGGACACTACTAGCATGTCTTTGACAAGCTAGAGCTTGTAGATAAAGCTCTAAAGAAGTTTATTACCCTTGTTTTGTGCAAAGGGAATTGTAAGTTTCATTTTTCAAGTTTTAGCTTATTTTACTGTTTGCTTATTATTTACTGCTTATTATGGCTTATTTATGCTTATTGTTAATGTTTATTGCTTATGTATGCTTGCTTAATATTTTAATCTTCTTTGGTTAAGCTTTTCATTAAAACTGTCAATTTTAGTTTTTAAACTGCTTATTTTAAGTGCTTATCTTTGAGAGTTAATTGCTTATATGTCCTTTATTTACCTAATGCTTTATCTGTTTTTACTTTTCCAAGCTTAATTTAAACTTTAGTAGTGTAAAAATGCAAAATCAAGTTTTAAAGGGGTGTTTGGCACAAGCAGTACTAACCCAAGTTAGTACTGCTTGATCTCCTTTGTTTAAAAATCTAACTTTGACAAGCTCTTTTATGATGTTTAAATCAGCTTTTAAAAATTCTTCAGAGGTTTAAAAGTCTTTTTCAAAGTCTAAAATCAATTGTTTGAATTTGTGGAATTTTAATTTTGATATAATTGCTTATTTGCTTAGATTTGATTATGAGCTTGCAAGTGTTGTTTTCTTACTTGTTTTATGTTTAAAATGCAGTAGAATAGGTTTAGGTTAAGTGTGCAATTGTGGTTTGAGTTTTTGTCTAAATCTGTCAAGTTTCTAAGTCTATTTTCAAAGTCAAAAGTCCATTTTCATTAGTAAATTTAGATAAGTTAATGTTAGATTTAGAAGTCAAAACTCATAGCATAAGCTCTTTGGTGTAGAAGCTCAATTTGTTTGAGCTTATTTTGTCTTTTAAAAGTCTTTTTCATAGCTTAAATTAGGCTTGCACTTTTGCTTTCGCCTTTATAAAATTTTGAAAAAACTCAACATATACTGAGTTAAAAAGCCTTTTTCATAAGCCTTTTTTATAGCTTATACGTTATTCAAACTGCTTAATTTTTGTTTTTTCTTAATCTATGTAGTAGTGATTTTAACTGTTTTTGTTAGGATTAAAAATATGGTATATATATGGAAATTACATTAGTCTTAAACACAAGGACTAGAAATGTAATTAGGCCAAAGATGGCTTGTGTTTAGACTATAAATACCCCCTCTAATCTTCCTTAGAGGGGTGAACCTCATAATTGTAATTTCACTAATCATTCATTAATAAAGTGTTTTCTCTCTTTAAAATGGCTTTTATATATTTCCATCATCCCCGACCTCCCGAGATCATGAATCGAGAAAACTATCAAGTGGTATCAGAGCTGCATGAGCGATTCGTGATGTTTTAGAGCTTATTCGGTTCATCTTATTCGGCTTATTTCTGCTTATTTTGAGTTCTGATTCGGTTCAGCAGCTTATTTAATCTTATTCAGTCCAGATTCGGTTATTCTGATCAGTGCATCTTATTCAGCTTATTCGGTCCAGTTTCTTCTTATTGTAGCTTAGTCGGTGATTTTTTTTCTAGCAAATTCGGATCAGATGTGGTTTACAAATTCAGTCCAGATTCATTTCAGATTTTGTTCAGCAGTTTTGTAGCTTATTTTCAATAGTGTTTGATTTGATCGAGTTTGGCTACTTACGGTTTTATCGTAAGATTTGTCCAAATTCGATCAGATTCGATCATAAGATGTGCTAAAACTGCTTATTTTACAAATTC
Source organism: Tanacetum coccineum (assembly GCA_026074375.1). Classification (NCBI taxonomy): domain Eukaryota; kingdom Viridiplantae; phylum Streptophyta; class Magnoliopsida; order Asterales; family Asteraceae; genus Tanacetum; species Tanacetum coccineum. The sequence goes on along the minus strand of BQNB010159182.1, from coordinate 9,824 downwards.
AGAACTGGTAACATCAATTTCGGAAGTCAAATTCGATGTTGACTTTTGGTCAACGGTCAAACTCGATATAATAACTACTGTCGAGAATGATATGAAGGAAAGAAGAACAGATATGTACTTCCATATCATCTATATCGAAAATGCAAAAGGAAGAAGATGGACAAAATTCGAGAGCAAGACAAATTCGACAATCATAATTTTGATACCTAGATTAAGTCCACCGAGTTCACTCAGTGTAAACTTGGTAATCACTGAGGCATACCAGATCTAGATCGAAAAAGAAAACAAGAAAAGGTGAGAAACAACAATACCAAACCATAAACTACAACTACAACCGCAACATCATTAACCTCTACAATAAATCCACTATCCTAATTTACATCTCCGTCACAGTCAAACATCAACTCACAATTACAAACTCAACTTCTCAAAACACAAACATAAATGAAAAACATCACAAGATCTCAGATTATCTCGTTTGATACTCAAAGAACTGTTCTAACACAAAAGTATACGAGAAATCATCATCATTGATCATGTTTTGAAAAGTAAAATAAGAAAAGAAATCCTAACAAGACCTTTAAAGAGATCTTCAAGACATTCTTATACCTTCTTCTTAGGTTGTTTGCTTCATGGTTAAAATGTTAAAGGTCTTGTGGTTGTAATCGTGGCTGAGATGGTGATATGAGTTGATGAGAATGATGTTTATAAATGATGGGGTTATGGTTCTGAGATTAGCAGAAGTAGGATTGTGTTTGGAGTTGAGGTTTGGGGGCGTGCAGGTTTTGGAGAGATAAGGGTGAAAGTGTTGACTGCGATTATTATAAGGAGTGTGTGTTAGGGTTATCACAACTTAAGGTTAAGAAGTGTGTATAAATCAGGTATTGGATTTGTGCTAAAAACTCTTCATATCGAAAATAATAATGGATTGGGCCAGTCAATTTTACCAGAAATAGGATGGTGTTTAATATTGGACTCCATTCAGAAAATAGTGTGTTGCGTGTTGGGCTGGATCCGAATTTTGGACTTATAATGCTATTGGACCGAATGTTGTTTTGAAAGTAATCATTTTTTTAAATGACACACAAAACATCACTTATTGCTTAAAACGATCCGGATAAAAGATTCACAAAAAAATGTTAAAAAGGCTATTCTCGGGATTTAAATCGCAACAAATGACTACGGGGTTGATTCTTTATTACTTATTCGAGATTGAAGTACTATGTCACGGGGAAGTGTACTTATTTCACCTTCTGCCCCCCCCGGGGCCCTTTCTACCTCTGCAAACGAAAGATCCTTGTTCGACATATAAGGATTGTCCATGAATACTTGAATATCTGGTTACTTTTGTGATTCTTTCTCTCTTTATCCACTAAGTAGCTATCACTTAAGGACTCACTATTTGAGGATATTTCAAGAGATTACTTCCAATAGTGCTGCTTAAGTCACACCTTTGGGGGGATGTTACATCAGTATCGAGGTTGTCATATTGATGGTTTTCACCATCAGTGGTCATTACAGAAAGCCGACAGAATCAAGATTGGAAATTGACTCAGTTAAAGAAAGAACAAAATAGAGGTGTTCATCGCAATTTGAATCTCATGCTTAAACCGAATTTATTCTACTTCACACCATGTGTTCATCGAATATTGGGGCGTACTCAGATTTAATGATTTTTTCGATGATCACGTATGAATTCAGTGGAAAGAAAAGGAAAGTATATCGATAGATTATTGCATGTAAACAGTGGGAAGAAAGTAAGGTTAGTGGTGTGAAGTATTGCCAGTACGAAGAAGATGTTGCTTAGATTTCCTTGGATATTCATAAGAATAGAAGCAGTTCAGTTTGATGTGGTTGGCTTCTTCTTCTTCTTCTACTTCTCTGATCCTCTGATTCTGATTCTACTTTTACTTCTACTTCTACTTCTACTTCTTCTTCTATGAAGCTACATCACAGTTTCTGAATTCGCTTACAATACGGATGTTGGTTTGGGGGGAAGCTGATTCAGAAACTTTGACAAAAAGAAGTAGATGAAGAAAGCTGTATGAAGACATGCAGTATGAACTGGGGGGAAGCTAACTCAGTTTATACAAATTACATTGTATCATCTGCAAGTAATGGAAAGATTCAAGCTGGAGCACTTATATTTGTACTTGTAGGATACATTGTAAGTAATTTCATATGCCACCACATTAGGGGAAGATTGTTAGGATTAAAAATGTAGTGTCTATATGGAAATTACATTAGTTTCTATATAGTCTTAAACACAAGGACTAGATATGTAATTAGCCCAAAGATGGCTTGTTTTTAGACTATAAATACCCCCTCTAATCTTCCTTAGAGGGGTGAACCTCATAATTATAATTTCACTAATCATTCATTAATAAAGTGTTTTCTCTCTCTAAAATGGCTTTTATATTTTTCCATCATCCCCGACCTCCTGAGATTGTCAATCGAGAAAACTATCAGTTTTCAGCTTTTGAACTTTAGCTTATTGATTCTGTAGCTTAAAAAGTAGCCTAAAAACACCATCTTATGCTGTTTGGCTAACAGTTTTGGCCAAAAAGCTATTTTGCACTTCTGAGCTTATGGCCTTATGGATTTGCTTATTTAGTGTTTAGGATTGCTTATTAGGTTAGTTTTAAGACCTTTGTAGCTTAATTGACTTTAGGTAAAGCTTTTAAAAGCTTATTTCCAAATCTGCCTTCAAGTTTAAGTTAAAACTGTCTTAATGCCCTTTTATAGTTTTTCCAGCTTATTTGTTAGCTTATTTTTAGTTAAAAGTGCTTATTAGGTGTAGGTATGCATTTGTCTTAGCTTATTTTGTTGTTTCCTTTGCTTATTTAGCCTTAAAAAGCCAAACAATTAGCTTTTTAGTCTTTTAGCTTTAAAACGAAGTCTGACACTTTTAGAAGCTTATTTTAAGTTTGTATAAAAAGTCATTTTTCAAAATTTGCTTATTTTTAAGTTATATTTCTTTTTCAAAAAGAAATTTTCAAAAAAAATAAAAAGCTTGGGAAATTGTGAAGTCAAGGGTGAGCAAGGCTCGAACCCAAGACCTCCACAACCTCGACCAAGCTTTACACACGAACCACACAACCAACTGCCCTAGGGTCTTTTTCAGTTATAAAGCTTGGAGTATTTTTCAATTTATACCCTTTTTAGCTATTTATGCTTTCAGCCCCTTTGAGCTTGAGTTACAGCTATTACAATAAGCTGCTATGCCTCTTTTATTTTTTCCAAGATTAACATTGTCCATAGTACTTTTAAATAATTTTTCGAGAATTTTCCCATGTAGTTGCTAGTTTTTTTGCATTTTTTGAGGGTTAAAAAAAACTGTTTTTAATTCATAATAAATAAAATAAAAGTCAAAAAAATATAATTCTTTTTTTTTAATTTTCTTTTGTCATTTAGGACTGTTAAAAATTAAATTTGCATTTGTAGGGATAAATTTTGATGTTTTAGGTTTTTAGTCGCGTTTTTAGGATTCCCATTAACGTTTTTCGTTTTAGTCCTTAATTGCTTTCGTTTTTAGTTTGCCTTTACTCGTTTTTGCATGTTATTATTAGAATTAGAAACCAAATCAAATCTTGAATCATTCAAACACGCGATCACGAGCTTAAACTCGATTCTCAATTCACGCCTCGTCGGGAAACGACCCGGGAAGGTTTTTTTTAGGGTTTTACTTTGGTCAAAAGTAAATTTCTTCAAGCCTCTTGGAATACTTACTCTCTCTTCTTAATTGATATTTTGGGAATTCTTCTTATTTATATAGTAATATATATATAAGTATAACTTTTCGAATCAGTACCAATTAAATGTTACACCCTAGATTAGTTGAGTAATTTGAGTTTTTTCATTTCCATATTTTGTGAGATGCTTGGTCTTGTACAAGTGATTAAATCAAAAGAAGTGCTTAAACGGAAAAATCCTTAACTTCGGTTAGGATACATTTTAAATATAATCTAGAGCCTACTTGAGGACAAGTAAGATTTAAGTGGGGGGATATTTGATGACATCAAATAAAGTCGCATTTATACCATCAGTTATCCCGAATAAATTAATCACTTTTATATAATTATTGCAAGAATTTATACTTAGTTGCTTAAAAGTGTTATTTACAGTAATTAAGGAGTGATTTGTGAAGACATGCTAAAAGGCGCATATTTTGGAGCTAAAACGATGATATTTGAAAATTGCTAAATTCTGACCAATACGCCGTATCCAGAAAAGAGATACGGCGTATCAGCTCCAACTCTTCACAAGAAAACGTGTATTATTAATTCCTAATACGACGTATCACTCATCTTCAATGCGTCGTATCCAGCTGGATAACTATGCAGAGATTTGGTAAATCAATTATTTTAGGAAGATATATCAGATTGAATATAAACTTTGCGCGCACTCTAAGGGAAACACCCCAATACGCCGTATTGGCCTAGCCAAATACGGCGTATCCAGTCTTTTTTAGACACTATAAATAGAAGACTCAAAAACGAGTTTTCAATGTGCAAAATCATATTCTCTATACCATACACATAAAAGATGATTTTCTGAAGAAAAGAAGAGCAACCAAAGGTCAAGCATCGATCACGATTCCATAGAAGACACCGTATAATTCTTCTACTCTTGTAATCATTTAATTTTTGGTATCGTTCGGTAAAACGTTTAGTTTACCTTGGTTATTTGATCACGCTTGTATAATTACAATGGTTATGGGCTAATACCCTAAGGTATTAGCCATACTAATGAAGATTTAATGTTTGGTTTGTTTTAAAATCGATTTCTTAATTTATCGTTGAAAGTTTAATTATGTTTATCACATGATACTTGTCTACGTGTTTGAATATGCGACCTATCATTCAACTAGGTCTAATTACGCCTAACAAGTGAACTAGATATTAGGATAGCTCTCCATATCGTGTTTTATATTATTGGACCAATAGGATCACAAATAATGTTCTGTCTTTGTCTTTAAATTATGAGCTTAGTTAGACCGGCAGGTGACCCATAATGTTTCAACAAGTATGTTCTTAATTAATTGATAAAGATTTGAACAGTGAACTACCAGTATATAAAATACCGTCAAACAGTAAGTGGGTAAAGTCCCGATGGGCTAGGGTTTGACAAGATCACCATTGCTTTAATCCCTAGATAGATTATAATTAAACTAAAAGGATGCTTTATGCGGATACGTTAATTGTGACAGGATTCAACGTGTCTAGGTCTTAGGATGATGTCCCGCCTAAGTCTTAAGAATGATATGATAAGAAATTATTACACTAAATAAACAAACCAGCGTTTAATCGGATTTAATATGGCTAATACGGTTTTCTATCATTTGGCTTGTACCGCTCTTTTATCTTCTGATTGTTTTCTTGCATGTTTATTGTGTTTAGAATTGATTATTGTCACCATAAAACCTGTGCCAGTCTCTCAGGCTGAAAACCCCCCATTACCATTAGAAACGTATATAGCATAGGTTTAACAAGTAATTAGAATTAACTTAATTAGAGTAATTAAAATACTGATAGAATATAAGGTTAACGACCTCGCTCTTAGTGTTCGACACCCTACTTACCACGAAACTCCACCCGATCGGGTACACTGCCCGTTAAAGTGTTGTTTTAGGATAAGTCGGCTAAATATAAATTTAAAACTTGGTAATCAATAAATTGACCCTACACGACAGCACATCATTACGTCAAACAAGTGTTATATTATTTTTACGAGAATAATAATTAACTTTTCATATTTTATTTTATACGTTACGTAAAACGTTTACGTTCCACAATAAAATGCATTTATGCATGCATGGAAACACCAATACCTATCTATACCTCAACAAATACCCACAATAATACCCAATACCTAAAATTTTACACAAAACTTCATCTAGAAGCTTATCAAAATCGGCCCCCCTTTTAAGAATTATGCAAGTACCCTAATCTTTCTTACACATCTTTTAACTTCCAAATAACCAAGCCATTAACCACTAGATTATTATCCAATAGCTTAATACCCACCATGTTCAAGCCTCTCCTTTGCCTCCTTGATCCCAAACCATACGGCACAACATCACAATTAAAGGGAAGAGCTTTCAAATTTTACCAAGTACTCTTACACATGTTTATTTTGGATAACCAAACTTAGACACAAAACCCTTTGGTTAATAACTTCCTAAATGTCTAATCCCTCTTTTTCTTTTAAGCATAACTTATGTGAAATCTTCTACCAATCTACAAGTCTTTTCTTAAGTGTCCATGGTTTTGTATTAGTGGTATTCAAGATATTTTGAGTACAAAGAAGACCTTAATGCAGGCCTTACACACACTTATTCACTTACAAAAATCAATTATCTTTCTCTTGTTTTCTCTCTAAGTCCATGGCAAAAAATAAGCACCAAAAGGGTTCCATAGTTTCTATTTCTACAACAATACAAGTATACAAGGGTTATTAAGAGTTGATTCTAAGGTATATCAAGTTGGTTTTCAAGTTAAGGGTTTTGGTTTTAGAAGCAAAGGTTATACACATTAAGTTAGGGGTTTCATAGGATTAGTTTGTTCATCATCTCCATCTTCACTTAAGGTTATTATAAAAACCCTACACTTTCATTTTAATTATTTCATTTATATGCATACATATTTATTATCTTGTTAAATCACCATCTAGTTATTATTTTATAAAGTTTATAAAATAAAACAAGTTTATACATAATCAATAAAATACATATTCATGGTGAAAATGTGTTTAAAATATTTTAGAATGCAAGAACATATTTTATTTGATATATTACAAGTATTGGACAATTTATATAATTAATTATTGAATTAATTATTACAAATTTATTTATATAGTTTTATAAATAATTGATCTAGATATTTTATTTAGACATATTGGACATAAAATAGATGGACATAAATTAGAGGACTTAAGTAAATGAGGTTGTAATGGTCAAATTAAAGGACTTGTAATAATTAAATCATGTAAACATTTATAAAAACAAGTTTTATAAATATATAATTCAAACATAATGTATATTCTTGACTCCCAGAATTTTATGCAAAGTATAAACCTGATATTAAAATAATACGTTTCAAGACGATTCCGAATATATAAGAAACTTGAAAAACGAAGCTATAACGAAGGAGATATGAATTTTATGAGATTTTAGTAATTAAATATATAAAAAGTGTTTTTATATAAAACAGTTTGTATAAACTGTTCCTTTAAAGATTTTTATAGAATCTATAAACATATTATTATGATAGATCATCTCGATACAATTTCGTACATATAAAGAACGCGAAAAATAGACTTAAAACGAGAAAGTTATGAATTTTTCGAAACCTAGAAGTGTATAGATTGTGAACTATAATTTATAAAAGCTAGATAATATAAAAAAATTTGCACTTTTATAAACACATTGTTTGCTGTTAGAAATATAAATTGAGGTTTACGAGCGTTTTCGGGACCGTTTGGGCTATAAAAAGCTTAAGAAATAACTTAGTATTACTTATATAGTATTTATACATGTTTTTAACTTTATAAATATTATTTATGAAATAATTAAACTATTTATATAATGTCATTATATAAATAATAAAAACATTAAATCAAGCATTATTAACAATAATCAATTATTGGACAAAGATAATATTTTTACGGATACATATACTTGGACATGTATTTACAAAAGTAACTCAAACGTTGTTTCAACACTTATAAACTAAACAAAACTATTAGGTGGTGATATAACTTGATAATGTACATTGTGAATTTATTTTAAATATATACACTTATACGACCTATAATTAATTAGGTTGAATCCCGAGTTACTCTTGACGTTTCACTTTATTGATTTTGTTATAATCAACACATTCATTGAAGGTGAGTTTCATGGCCCCTATTTTATTTCTTTATAACTCCTTTGGGGGAGGATACATGCGCATTTACAAAATCGTTTACATACTTGTTTTCATAACTTACTTACCAACTCATTACATGATTGATTTCAAACTCGTTTACATGTTCATTTACAACTTGTTTACTTACTCGTTTACATGCTCATTTACAAACTTGTCATTGCTCGGGTGTTTCGGGTAGGGCATCTGGTATGAGCACATGTCCATTAAGTAACTGCTTGGGTGTTCCAGGTAAGGCATCTCGTATGAGCACATGTTCATTAAGTCACTGCTCGGGTGTTCCAAGTAGGGCACCTGGTATGAGCACATGTACATTAAGTCACTGCTCAGGTGTTTCAGGAAGGGCACTTGGTATGAGCACATGTCTATCAAGTTACTGCTCGGGTGTTCCAGGTAGGGCACCTTGAATGGGCACATATTCTAGATCTCTATTAGTGCAGTCGAAATTACATTTTCGTGACTATTGTATATGTTACAATGGTCACACACGCTTTATAAATCTTTGATTCCAACATTTATACTTATATTTTTGTGACTGTTGTATAGGTTAAAATGGTCATACACACTTTATAAATCCTTGATCCAACATTTATACTTACATAAACCTATGAACTCACCAACTTTATGTTGACACTTTTAAGCATGTATTTCTCAGGTGAATAGGATGCTTGACATAACTGGTGTGCATTCGAGTCTAAATTTTACAAGATTACATTCATGGATTTCTTCTTGCACACAAACTATCAAATCTCATTGTTTTATATTTAGTCTTCCATTATGATGCAAACCTTGGGACAAATGTATATTTTAACTAAATTAACGAGATTACTTTTTCAAATGACTCATTTAGAGGTCGTTCTCTCATATCTTGTACAATGGTATTATGAAGTAACGCTCCTGGACATAATTTCGTTGGGACCCATTATGGGGATGTTACACCAAGAATGTTCCTTCTTCGACACCGAAGAAACATTTATTGAAACACCCCGCCTTTTCGGAGCGTTAAACCCTCTAACTTTACCTTATATCAGCGGAAACGTCTACTTTTAGTCGATCCCAACTAATCTCTTGATTCCTAAAGCAGCTTATCTGGGTTGAAAAAAAAAGTTTAAAAGAGTTTTGGGTCAGCCAAAGGCCTAGTGAGAATTCATGGTTTTCACGTACAAAACAACGTATATAATCCAAACACATTTTCAAAAATTACAACCTTGTAAAACAATCATGCAATTTGTTAAATTCACATAAATGCTATTCAGTTAAAACATATCCTTATTCGATTTAATTATCAATAATATATATAAACCAACAGTTCAACTTATATCACGATACATCATATTTCAACTATTCACATTTTCGTTCGGTTTAACGGTTCCAACTATTTAAGATATACGAACATTCTTTACTAATAAAATAAATCGCTTTTCATGGCAAACCCGACCTTGTTTGCTCTTACAGTATTTTCTCTTTTTATAAATGGCAAACCCGACCTTGTTTGCTCTTACAATATTTTCTCTTTTTATAAATGGCAAACCCGACCTTGTTTGCTCTTACAATATTTCCTCTTTTAATATATAAATGGCAAACCCGACCTTGTTTGCTCTTACAATATATTCGTCTTTTAATGTGGCAAACCCGACCTTGTTTGCTCTTACCATGTAACATCTATCATTATTCCAACGGTTCAACATATATCCACGATACTCCATATACATCTAATAACACCACTTTATATGAACATATCAAATTTTACAACTTTCGCATATAATCAAACATCCAAATTACGTAGCAAATAATGATCATTTAAACAAGTTTGCATGATAGTATCTATTCCATAAAAAGTATAACCCAATTTAAAAAGCACATGAAAACTCACCTCGAATCTGCTACTAGCTTTCACGT
>BQNB010159181.1:0-14940 GCA_026074375.1 Tanacetum coccineum | reverse complement strand
CTAGATATTCTACCTAGATAGTCTACCTAGTTCTCTATAACCTGGCTCTGATACCAATCTGTCATACCCCTAAACGGGGCCTGGACGGAATACGTGTCCGGGGGTGTGACGTCATCATATTTCGAACACAAGGCACGAGAGAACGACCACTAATGGACGTTTTGAAAATCATGACTCATTGCATTATTTAAAAATAGATAAGTTTTACAAGTTTCAAAAGAAATTAAACATTTGCGGAAGCGTAAGAAAAATGTAGCGGAAGCATAATTTGGTTTTCAAAAGACAACGAGTATGAATGAGAAATAAAATCTTGATAATGGTGTCATATTGCACGTAGACTCCACATAGCACGTCAAAGAAGTCCAAAGCTAATCACCTGAGAAAAACATGCTAAAAACGGTCAACATAAAGTTGAGTGAATTCATATGTTTAAGTAAAATATTTATGAGGATCAAAAATATTTAGTGAATACAGCTTCACTCAAAGTATTATGAAAAACATTTAACAATTTGAAACGTTCAACAAAAGCAGTGTAGACCACAAGTTATAGAACATATGTGACAGTTATAACAAATACAACTTCACATAAAATTTACTGTTGCGCTAAGCTCATGACACAGAAGCTTAATTTAAAAGGAAGCATTTTATATGCCAAATAGAATTACTCGCCCTAAAGGTATCAGACGAAGATCACCTATTGAAAATCCGACATAATATATATATCTATTTATTCGGGACCTCCGAATCTAGTAAGCGCTACTTACCCAGATAGGGATAATTACTCCTAATAGATCTATTTATAACACTCGCGCTAACTTAACTAGTATGGTCGGTTAAGAAATTAACGGTTCATGATAGTTTGGGTATTTGTGGTCTATTCGCAACTTAGGCAACACGTAAACAGGGAAAGTAGATCAAGATACTTGTGTTCATAGTAAAATCAATCAATGTATTTCCAAAAGAAAGGCTTTAAGTAATTGCATCCATAAGTAAAACAAAGTGTGATATCAATCATGTAACCGAGTTTGCAAACGAACATTTATAAAAGCTTGAAATCATTAGAGTAAACAAGTTTGTAAACGAGCATGTTCTCACCCCAAAAGATAATAAAACCTTTATTCAAAACGAGTAAAAATGTGGCTATGAACTCTCCTTAAAGTTGTAGACGATTAGCAGATATGCAAATAATAAGCACAACACAAACGGAATGGCTCGACCAAGAAGATGCATCTTAACTTAACGGTTATGTCCTACTAGTTTAGGATGATGAATTTGGGTTTTCCGATGGATGAGTACATCAACGCCACACGTTGATAAAGGATTTAGGTTTCAAGTTGTAAGAGTTTGGTGGTTGGTTAAATAAAATATATTCAAAAGCAACGCAAAGTATGTAATATATTCCGTATATATTACATATATTTATACAAGTTGGCTATCACCCTTATCAGGCTGCAAAGATCTATTCAGTTTGGGACTCACAAGTGGTATCAAAGCCTGTGAGAAACTCTGAGTAAGAAGAGCAAAAACTAGTTATAAACCCCTATCTTAAACAAACAAATTCAATGTCTAGATCACAAGATGATATTCCACCACCACCACCACCATCACAAACTCAAACACCTGCACAACAGACTCCTCACACTGTTTCAACCATCAAGCTTCCTATTCTCAAGAAAGTAGAATTTGACATATGGGCAATGAAAATGGAACATTATTTGGCCCATACAGACTATCCTATCTGGGAAGTCATACAAAATGGAAATGGTCCTGTATCAATCACCACAGATACACAAGGACAAATCAAGGTTCTGCCTCCAAGGACTGCAGAAGAAATCTTAGCCAGAGAAAGAGAAAGAAAAGCAAGGACCACTTTGCTTATGGCTTTACCAGAAGATCATCTTGCTAAATTTCATAAGATGACTGATGCAAAAGAGATGTGGGAAGCTATTAAATCTAGATTTGGTGGAAATGATGAATCAAAGAAGATGCAGAAGTATATACTAAAGCAATAGTTTGAAGGCTTCTCTGTATCAAGTTCAGAAGGGCTACATAAAGGCTATGACAGATTTCAGAGCCTTCTGAGTCAACTAGAGATTCATGGTGCAGGTGTGTCTACTGAAGATGCAAATCAGAAATTCCTTAGATCTCTACCTTCTGCCTGGTCTCAAGTTTCCTTAGTTATGAGGACCAAGCCAGGAGTGGACAGTCTCAGCTTTGATGATCTATATAATAATCTTAGAGTCTTTGAATCTGATGTTAAAGGCTCTACTGCATCATCCTCTAGCTCGCAGAATGTGGCATTTGTCTCAGAAAACACTAGCAGTACTAATGATGTTAGTACCGCTTATGGTGTTTCAAATTCTTCTAGTCATAACTCACAACATGAACAAACTTCATCATACTCTTTACTTGCAAATCAATCCAGTTGCCCTCAATTGGATCATGAGGATTTAGAACAGCTTGATGAGTTTGATCTAGAAGAAATGGACTTGAAATGGCAGGTGGCCATGATTTCCATGAGAATGAAAAAGTTCTACAAAAAGACAGGTAGAAAGTTACAATTTGATGCCAAGGAACCGGTTGGTTTTGATAAAACCAAATTCGAGTGCTATAATTGCCACAAGACAGGGTATTTTGCAAGATAGTATAGAACCAAGGGAAATCAAGATAGTAGGAGAAGAGATGGTTGGAACTCTAGGAATAAGGGCAAAGAGAATGGAAGAAGATTTGGCAATCAGGAGGACTCTAAAGCATTGGTGACCATTGATGGAGAAGGTGTAGATTGGACCAGTCACTCAGAAGAAGAGGAAGACTATGCTTTGATGGCTTGCAACAGTTCAAGCTCAGACACAGAGGTACAATCTTGTTCTAATGAATGTGTTGCATCATATAATAAACTTAAAAAACTGTATGATGAACAAAGAGCACAACTTAGTGATGCAAGCATAGAAATTCTGTCATATACTCAAGCTTTAAAGAAAGTTAAAGCATAATTAGTGGCTCATCAACAAGGTCAACTTTGGTATGAACAAAAGATAAAGTTTATGAAAATAGACTTAGATGATAAAACAAATGTCCTAACATACCATAAGAAACTATTGGCAGAAGCTCAAAAAGAAAAAGAAGATTTAAAAGCTAAAGTAGAAAAATGGCATAACTCTTTTAAAAATCTTAGTCTTTTGCAGAATAGTCAGATGAGTGCTAATGATAAGTTTAGGCTTGGGTATGGGGATCACAAATATGATGGTATTTTGAGTTATGAAAATGAAGTCTTACAAAGTGTTTTTATGAACAAGGAAAGTGATTTAGCAAATCAACCTTTGTATGATAGGTTTGTTACAGCAGCAGGAATGCATGCTGTACCCCCACCCATGACAGGGAATTACATGCCAACTGGACCTGATGTTGAAATAGATTACTCACAATTTACATATGGTCCAAGACAGCCTTAACCTAGTGAATCTGACATCCAAACCAGTGACTTTGACACCTATGAATCAAACATTAGTGTAGAAACACCTGAATTAGTGTCTGAACCAGTTGTCAATGAACCTAATGTAGTATGTCAACCAAAATTCTGGTCTGATGCTCCTATTATTGAGGAGTATGAGTTAGATAGTGATGATTATTGTGTGTCTAAATCAATAAAAGAACAGGAACAACCTAGTTTTGCTAGTAATAATGGGCAAGTAAAAACTTCTAGGGAAACTATTAAGAATTACTTCACATATAGTAAAAATCCTAAAGTTGACAAGAAAGGTTTAGGATATGGGTTTGCTACAAAAGCATGTTTTGTATGTGGAAGTCTTAGTCATCTTATCAGAGATTGTGATTTCCATGAAAAGAGGATGGCTAAACAAGCTGAGTTGAAAAATAGGAATAGGAAGGACTCTAGTCAAAGGAAGATTAGGCCAATTTAGAACAATGTGCAAAGAGTGAATCATCAAAACCAATTTGTTCCAAAAGCAGTACTAACTAGAACTGGAAAGATTCCAGTTAATACTGCTAGAACTAGCGGTACTAACACTGTTAATACCGCTAGGCATAATTTTGACAGACATGCAGTACCAACTAATGCTGCTAGGAAAGTTAATACTGTTAAGCCTATTGTCAATAATGCTAGACCAAAAGCTGACTTTCATAAATCTGTTTCACCTTTAAGAAAGTCATTTATTAGAACAACAACACTTAGAACAAATTTTTCAAAACAAAAGGTTAATACTGCTGAGGTAAATGCAGTTAGTGCTATTGGGGGGAAATAGGAAACTGCTGTTAAGACCTCAACAGGTTGTAATTGGAGAACCAAAAGGCATTATTGGAATATAGTCTCCAAATACAATAGTGGATCATTGACAAGGACAAATGTATATTTTAGAGATCCACAAGGCAAACTCAAGTCAGCAATGGCTTAGGTCCCCAAGAGAAACTAATACTATTAGTTATATATAGTTTGTGTTGCCAGTACAAATATTAGTACTGTCAGTTTATTAGTACTGTTTGTATAGAAGTTAATACTATTAGTTATACTCAAAACTGCTTAGTATAATTACTGTTGTGATTATTGCATAAAATGTTATGGATTCTGTTTTCTTTGTCTGTTGAACTAATTTTTTACAGGTAAAGAAAAGTCTTAAATGAATCTGTTATGAAATCCCTAGTTTTTAGGGATGAAGATTAAGATAGGATTGCCAACGTTGAATGAAGTCTTAAGGAAATTAATGTTGTTGGTTCATGATTAGGTGCAAGATTAGTATTGTTTGTGTACTTAATACTGCTAGCATTAAAAAGCAGTTGGTTAATACTACTCGAGTTAAACATTAGTACTGCTCGTTGGTGTCATTAGTGCTGCTCATTTGGTATGTGGAGTTAGTGCTGCTATCAATAAGCAGTTACTACTACAAGCTTTAAAGATTAATGTTGCTAGTTTTACCCGATATCGGACAACTCACATTTTGGTTCTCAGATGATTTAGACAAAACTGAGCCCATGCTTTGTAAAGTATATTCAAACGCAGAGAACGGAAATAAGTCATAAGGACTTCCAACATTGTTTATTTGCTTGTTTCTTTGTCTCTCAACTGAGAACCAAAGAAGAAGAAGAAATCTAAAATACATAGAAGATGAACGTTGGGATGAGATGCTATGCAGGAGATGCTGCAATTTTTAAGATTCAGAAAGATTTAATCTTCCTTCTATTAATTCCATATATTGTAAAAAATGCCAAAAGGACACTAACTCGCGCTATAAACCTAAAAACCTCAGGATTAAAATATTTTTTTTTTTGTTCTTACATAAGGCTTACACTACCTGCCGCCTCTCTTGTTGCTCCAAGGGACATAGCCGCACAAGAGGAGCGGCCCACCTCTCACATCGCGATCATAGTCCTTCTAGATAGACGCTATCCGGTCGGTGTTCTGCCTGCTGCGCTCCACCGGATGGCTAAGCCCTCATTAGGATCTCTTACTCCCGCCACCTCTTCCTGACATTCTATTACATTGGGTACCCCACTCACCGATTCATCCACAACCTCACGATGTAAACAAAGTGCCCACCTTCCCCCACTGTATCACAAACCCGCAGCCTACTCCAACCCCCCCTTGCCCCCCCCCCCACACATCCCGCAAGGAGGTCTATGTGTCTCAACTCCACTGTTTTGTCGATCCTAAAATCTCCTAAGTAGGTCTAAATCATGTAGTGGAAAGCTCATATGGTTTACACCAAGCTCCCAGAGCCTGGTATGCTACTTTATCTACTTTCTTATTAAGAATGGATACAGAAGAGCGACTACCCATTGGACAAGTCTCTTTTCCTATTAAAAAAAGGACAAAAATGATATCATGTTAGTACAAGTTTATGTGGATGATATTTTTTTGGGTTCTACAAAGAAGTCTTGGGGAGCGCATGTAGTTGACGGCATTAAATGAAGAGTAGATTCCAGAGAGTTCTATGGGAGAACTCTCTTTTTCTTGGATTTACAACCGCTTCAAACAAAAAGAAACGCCCACTGGCCCCCTATCCAGTTATTCTCCCCGCCTCCCCAGCGAATAAGTAAGTTGCAGAAGATCAACGCGCTCTCGTCTCATTTTGCCGCTCGCGACGAGCCGGCATTCTTGTCAGATGCTAGTACACCATATTAAAAGGGGGGGGGACACCCCCAGAAGCCTTTTAGTCAAGGATGAGGACTCTCGCTAGGATGGCGCGCCCATGTTCTTCTCTTAGATCCAGAGATTGGCTCTTTAATGTACTCGACTGCTTCTAGGCCTGATATTATATTTGTAGTCCGTGCTTGTTCTAGGTTTCAGGTCACTCCAAAGACCTCCCATCTACATGCTGTCCAAGAGAATCTTTAGGTATCTAAAGGGCAAATCCAAACTAGGCCTTTGGTATCCTAGAGTGTCATCATTTGACCTGGAAGCCTACTCAGATAGTGATTATGCTAGAGCTAATCTTGACAGGAAATCCACAACAGGTGGTTGTCAATTTCTTGGCAGGAGACTTATTTCTTGGCAATGCAAAAAGCAGACAATTATGGCTACTTCTACTACAGAGGCAGAATATGTTGCTGCTGCAAATTGCTGTGGGCAAGTTTTATGGATTTAGAATCAAATGTTAGACTATAGGTTCAATTTTATGAATACAAAGATCTACATTGATAATGAAAGTACTATATGCATTGTGTTTGTGTATGAATTCAGTATCTCTTTCCAAAAAAAAGCTTATTAAATTAGCACCACCCTGTTCTTGAATCGTGCCCTAAACATAATATGGTCGCTTATTTAGAGAAAGCTGATGGCAATGTCGAGTTTCATGAGATTATTGACTTTCTTGCATAAAGTTCCATTCATCATGCGCTCACTGTAAGTCCAGTAGTTTCTACTACATTTGTTGAACAGTTTTGGACGTCTGCTAAGTACAAAATAATCAACAATGTTAGGCGCATTACTGCCAAAGTAGCTGGCAAGCCTGTGTCTATCTCTGAAGCATCAATACGAAGTGATCTTCTTTTTAATGATGCTGATAGGATAGACTCTCTGCAAATCAGGCTATATTTGATGCTATACAGCTCATGGGGTATGAGGGGGATTTAACTGTTTTGACATTTAACAAAGCTTTGTTTTCACCCCAATGGAGATTCCTTTTTCATACAATGAATCATTGTATTAGTTCAAAAAGCAACTCTTGGGATCAAATTCCCACTAACATTGCCACTGCTATTATTTGCTTAACATCTAATCAGAAATATAATTTTTCTAAATTAATTTTTGATGGTATGCTTAGACACTTAGATGCAAAGAAGAAGTTTGTAATGTACCCACGTTTCATTTCAATCTTTTTAGATAAACAGCTCGAGAATGTACCTGTACCTTTAGACCATTTTCCTGTCAATGCCTTGACCAGTAAAGTTTTCTCTTTTATGGTTAAAAAGGGTAAACATTTTTCAGGAAAAGTCACACCATTATTTGCTTCTATGTTGGTTCAACTAACTGAGGATGAGGGTGGACATTCAGAAAGACCATTTGAACCACAACCAACACCCTCTCCTCCTCACCCAAGTGAAGTAAATATTGAGCCTCAGTCTAACCCATCACCTAGACCTTCACCTACCACTGCTATTCCTGATTCCATTCCAGAGACTTCTGGTAGGAATCATGGAAGTCAGTCATCCAGTGATAGATCCCTTTCAGGGAATGAAGGTGACATGACACTCCAAAGTGTATATGATCTTTGTATCTCTCTGTGTTCACAAGTTACAGATCAAGCCAAGCAAATTAAACACTTGAAGGCACAGATCAAGAAGCTAAAGAAGAAAGCCAAACCTGTCATTACACACCACAAAGTCTGGTTAAAGAGTGTCTCCTTAAAAGAAAGGTTGGCAGCAAAGAAGTCCTTAAATAAAAAATGGATGCAAAAGGAGCATTTATCCAAACAGAGGAGGAAAACTGCCAAAGCTGAACCTTCAGTCCATAAAGATCCAGCCTTTGATGAGTTTGCTGATGATACAGTAGATAATATGGAGTCTAAGAATGCTCAAGATGAGGGGATGGCAAGATCAAGAGTTAGTGAAGAGAAGGAGAATGTTGATGATGAAGTTAGTACTGAAGATGTACTTAGTACTGCTCAGCAACAAGTTAGTACTGACAAAGAAAAAGTTAGTACTGACAGACCAAATGTTAGTACTGACAGACCAAGAGTTAGTACTGATAAGGAAGAAGTTAGTACTGACAGACAAAATGAAGGTACTGATGCTCAAACTGATGAAGGTACTAATACTCAAACACCTCAAACAACTACTACTCCTTTTGGTGATGATGAGACTATTGCTCAAGTTCTTCTCAACATGAGTCAAGCCAAAGCAGTTTTAAGAGAAAAGGAGAAAGGAGTAGAGATTAAGGATGTTGAAGATACTGAGAGACCTAGACCTACTTCAACCAGATCATTGTTGACTTTAAAGCCTCTTCTAAAGATTGATCCAAAAGACAAAGGGAAAAAGAAAATTGAAGAGGAAGATGAGTTTGACAGTGAATCTGATGGTATTCCTGAAGCTGAAAAGAAGTTTAAGTAGCTTGCTAGTGATGAAGAAATGGCTAGGAATGTACAAGAAGAATGGGAAGGTGAAGAGGAAAGAAAAAGATTAGCTAAAGAACAAGCTACAAATGATGCTCTCATAAGAAATTATGATGATATAAAGGCAAGAATTGAGGCTGATAGACTTCTTGCTGAAAAGTTTCAAGAAGAAGAAAGAGAGCAATTTATAGTAGAAGAAAGAGCAAAATTCCTTCATGACACAATTGTTGCTCAAAGAAAATTCCTTGCTCAACAAAGATCAGAGGCTATCAGGAACAGACCACCTACAAAGAATCAACTAAGAAATCAAATGATGACATACTTGAAGCATGTAGGAGACTTTAAGCATTCTGATTTGAAAATCAAGAAGTTTGAGGAAATACAAGCTCTATATGAAAAGATAAAAAGGTCAGATGAGGATTTCATTGCTATTGGGTCTGCTGAAGATGAAAGAATTATCAAGGAGATGAATGAGAAAGGAATTGATTCTTTAAAGGATGATAGTGTCAAGGAGAAGGTTAAGGAAAAAGAAGGTACTAAGAAAAGAAAGAGTGGTCACATTAAGATGATTGCTAGGAAGAAGCCTAGATCACTGAAAGATGTTGATAGTGATAAGGAACATAAAAGATGTCTAAAGAATGTTATCTTTGAGAATACCATAGATACTGAAGTGATGGAGAACAAGTCTATTGTTACTGAGTTGCACAAGGTGTCATCACCAGATAAAGACTACCTGGTTCTCTACATAGCAAATGGAAGCTTCAGAGGATTTAACTATCTTATAGAGTTATTGCACATTCTTGATAGACAAGATCTGTTTCACATATATGAGTTGATCACAAAGCAGTACCTAGAAGTTACTTTAGAAGGATATGAGTTGATTTTATGGGGAGACTTGAAAGTTATGATGGAATCAACAATGGAAGAAAATGATTTTAAAGACTTCTGGGAAGATCAACAAAAATGGGAGATTTTTACTTAGAGATTGTATGAAGCTTGTGGAGTTTGCATACTGGAGCTTAAAGATGGGACAGTTATCCACATGTTAGTTGAAAGGAGATATCCTTTATCCAAGGATTTGTTACAAAGGATGCTTGATCTTGGATTGAAAGTTGAGAGAGAAAGTACTGTTGCTTTAGATTTGATCAGGTTCATTAAGCAATAGATTGATGAGGATTGAGATTGTAAATGGAAATGAGAAGGGATTGAGTGTTGGCTAACCACCACACAATAAATGGTTATCAGTTTACCATACTTAACAGGCATAAGAATTAACTAGTCCATAAGCAAATAGCTTGTGGTAAAGACTTCTCAAATCCGTTTATGGTTGACAATTTACCAAAAATTGTAGGGTTTTCAACTCACCTTGCTTCATGGTGAAGAGTTGGCTAGTCCAGGATCAAACAGTTCTTGGTAAAGACTACTCAAATCTGTTGATAGCTGATAGTTTGCTAAAAACTATATGGTTTATCAATGCACCTTGTTGTTTACAATGAAGCATTGGCTAGTCCAAATGCAAACGGTATTTGGTAAAGACAAGTCAAATCCGTTGATGGTTGACAGTTTACCAAAAACTGTATGGTAATTAATACACCATAGTATTGCACTAAAGTATTAACTATCCCAGAGCAAACGGCTACTGGTAAAGGAAAAACAAATCCGTTTATGGCTGGTAGTTTGCCAAAAACTATAAAGCCAACTTAGTTGGATTGTTTCTGAAAAGATGTTGCTGTGTTGCTGCAAAGACATGTTGCTAATAAAGATGGATAGTTAAAGATGCAGATGAAAATGGAAAGTGCTTCAGGATCAGATCAAGATATGTTAAAGTGTTTGGATACATCCTCCATGAACTAAAGAAGATTAACCTGAAGAAACATAAAGTTAAACGAGTTCAACATTCATGTTTAGGGGAGGATTGTTGGGAATAATCCATTCTTGACTTAGTATTGATATGTATATACTTAGTACCATCAGGTATATACTTAGTACCGCTAGTTATACTTAGTATTGGCAGTATAATGTGTTAAGTACTGATCAGTTAGTTAGTACTGTTAGAGTAAAATAGTTAGTACCGTTTGAGAGATATGTATGAGATATTGTAGGAAAAGATAAGTATTATCTTTTATGCGATTTGTAAGCCTGCTAGGGTTTATCCTTAGTTTATAAAAGGAACCCTCACGGCATAGTTAGTTATCAGTTCAACATACATCTCATACAAGCATATCTCATATTTAGTAATCTGTAATCACTTATAAAGCAGATTAATAGAAATCAAGTTTAGTTATTCATTGTTCTTCTTAATACTATTGTGTAGATTCTGCATATACAATAAGTATTCATAGTCAGTGTGTTCTCTTTAGTTAATCTGTATTTATACAAGTTGGCTATCACCCTTAACAGGCTGTAAAGATCTATTTAGTTTGGGAATCACAAGAATATTGTTCCAAGCTGATGGAAGACTTCTCAACAACTTCATATTAGCATCCTCCTGAGAGATAGTTTCACCATGGATTTCTAATTGGCTGATGAGTTTCTGAAACCTATCATAGGTTTTATCTAGTCCTTCAGATCTTGATGCAGCAAAATTCTTATATTGTTGCTTCAGAATTATCTTCTGCATTTTCTTAGATTCTTTGTTGCCTCCAAACCTGGTTTTGATTGCTTTCCATAAGCTTTTTGCATCTTTGATTCCATGGAACTTCAATAGATGCTCATCAGGAATGGCTAACAACAGAGTGCTTTTTTGCTTTCAATTCATTTTTCCTTGCAATCTTTTGTTCATTAGTTTTTGGAGGAATAAGACCTTCAATACCTCCACTAGCTGATGTAATTGATGCAAGTGCATCACCATTCACAATAACCTCCCAAAGAGCATAATCAATGTGAGTAAGATATTGCTCCATTCTCATGCTCTAGAGATCATAGTCTCCTGTTTTGAGTATAGGAAGTTTGAGTTCAGACACTATTTAGGTAGATTCTGACTGTGATTCCATCTTCTCTATAAGATCTTGTATAGATATAGTGTTCTTCTTATTTAAAGTTTCTCAACAAGCTCTGATACCACTTGTTGGTCCCTTTCTTGATAGATCTTG
Organism: Tanacetum coccineum; assembly: GCA_026074375.1. NCBI lineage: Eukaryota > Viridiplantae > Streptophyta > Magnoliopsida > Asterales > Asteraceae > Tanacetum > Tanacetum coccineum. Next base: position 3,284 of record BQNB010159181.1, on the reverse strand, counting down.
ATCTCCTTTAGCTTGTATAAAGGTTAGTAACCTTGGATAAATCCAAAACTACTAAGACAGAAACATTGTGAGATAACTTAAAGCCTATGCGGAATCTAAACTTCAAGCAATAAGAAGATTAACAATGAAACAGTAAAAACAAGATCTTGCTAAACTTTCAATATATTGAACAACTGTTATTCTGCCTAGGTTACAGAATAACTACAAACTATGAATGCTATATATCAGAATTCTAAAAGATTAAGTATATCATTAAGTATATGATTAGGTATATTTTCTAACTAAGCCATAGGTTCCTTTTATATACCAAGGAAACCCTAATGGGCTTACAAAATGCATATACTGATAATGCATATCTATTCATAATATATCTCATGCATATCACATAAGCAGTACTAACTACATATCTAGCAGCACTAATAAATTGGCAGTACTAACACATTGTACTGGCAGCACTAACTAATACACTAACAGCACTAATGACTTAGACTGTTTTCACTAATCTTCAGGAGTAGTACTATCTTCAACCAGTAGCATTAAGTTAAACCAACAACATTAAGTTGTAGAAGCTCTTTATTCCCAACAAAGAAGAAGCCCAACAACAAAAGTTCTTAGAGAACCTAAAATAGCTCCAACTAAGCATCCTATTCATCGAAGTCCTTGCTCAAATGCCGAAGTATGCTAAATTTCTAAAAAGTCTGCTGTCAAACAAAACAAGACTGGAGGAAGCCTACACAATAACGATGAACGAGAGATGCTCAGCAATCTTATTAACAAACTTCCACTTAAAGAAAAAGACCAAGGAAGTTTTACTATCCCTTGTGATATTGGCGACTTACACATCAATAATGCTTTGGCAGATCTAGGAGCTAGTATAAGCCTAATGCCCTATTCGATGTATGAAAAAGTAGGCCTTGGTGAACCAAAACCAACAAGAATAAGCTTGGAACTTGCAGAAAGATCCATCCAGTATCATCGAGGAATAGTAGAAAATGTACTTATTAAAGTTGATAAGTTCATCCTCCCTATCGATTTCGTTATCTTAGACATGTGGGAAGATTCTAAAATTCTGATAATCTTAGGAAGACCATTCCTAGCAACCGTACGAGCTATGATAGATGTATTCAAGAAAAAGATAACTCTTAGAATAGGAAACAAGGTGATAATATTTGACGTCGATCAATCAATAAAGAAACTACCGTCCAAGGATGATGAATGTTATGGGATCGAGGACTTGGACCAAACCATACACTTAGAAGCCCATGAATTAATAGAAGACGACCAAACTGATTTGTTTTTTATTAACAACCTAGAAAAATGCATCGACCAAACCGATTCGGAAAGCTGTAAAGAATACACTAATTCTAAGAAACCTATACAGCATATTGAACAACCAGATACGGTGCATTCAAAGCTACAAGGAACACAAGAATATGGGAAAACGATAAATGAGCACCTATGCTCTGCCAGTGCAAGCGAAATTGATGAAAAGAAACCTGAACTGAAAGATCTTCCCTCCCACCTTGAATACGCATACCTAAAAGGAGATAAAACTCATCCTGTTATCATTTCATCCAAACTAACTGAAAAATAGAAAGTTTCACTCCTACAGGTATTGGAAAAACACGAAGGAGCAATCGCTTAGAAGATGTCAGACATTAAATGGATAAGCCCATTGTTTGTACGCACAAGATCTTGATGGAAGAAAACTTTAAACCAGTCATTCAACATCATCGACGTTTAAATCCAAAAGTCCAAGATGTGGTTAAAAACGAAATTGTCAGGTTACTTGATTCAGGGTTAATTTACCCCATCTCGGACAGTCCATGGCTTAGCCCCATTCATGTCGTCCCAAAGAAAGGAGGAATAACCGTTGTCTTGAACAACAACAAAGAGCTAATTCCATCTCGTACGGTTATAGGGTGGCGTGTATGCATCAATTATTGTAAACTGAATGACGTAACACGAAAAGACCACTTTCCTCTCCCCTTTATTGATCAAATGTTAGAACGTCTGTCTGGAAATGAATATTATTGTTTTCTTGATGGTTTTTCAGGTTTCTTCCAAATCCCAATAGCTCTAGAAGACCAGGAAAAGACAACGTTCATATGTCCCTATGGAACTGTTAGCCTTAAAATATGTCGGCTAATACGGAATTACATTAGTTTACATTAGCCGGACATGCAGGGACTAGAAATGTCAAGTGTAGTAAGTAGATCGTATCCCGGGCTATAAATATCCCCTCCATACTTCCATAGAGGGGTGAGAAAAAATATTTGTCTTATAAGTGTGTGGTGTTTCTCTCTCTAGAAAACACACACACTCTTTCCTTTCTCTCTCTAATAAAATGGCAACTTATTATTTCTATCCTCCCCGACCTCCGGATCATGTCTCTTGTTAGTGAAATCTTTTGGTTAACAATTGGCATCAGAGCTGCATGGGTGTTTTGTATTTGTATTTGTTTTGTGTGGAACTCGTGGGTTGTTGGTTATTTTTTTAGTTCGAAAATATAGCAAGAAAAAATCAAAGTTTGATCTTTGTTTGTGGTTAAAGGTGTTAAAGATTTTTACTTTCGGGCTAAGAACTATCCCTTGCATCATTACTAGGTGGTTTTAATATCATTTCGTAGCTTTCAAGAAAGTTTGATGATTTTTTATTGGCTGCGTTTTGACTAACTAAAGGGGTGTTCTTGATTGCGTTTTGCTTCATTCATTGCGATTTGCCCAAAGATTTCTTGTGTTTTGATTCAGAGAAAGTACATTGCGGTTTGTCGTTTTGTGAAGGACAATGTACTGTGTTTTGTCTTATTAGGCTTTGCGTTTTGGTTCTGCGTTTTGCCTCTGCGTTTTGGTTATTGCGTTTTGATTCTGCATTTTGCCTCTCCGTTTTGGTTCTGCGTTTTGCCTCTGCGTTTTGGTTCTGCATTTTGCCTCTGCGTTTTTGTTCTGCGTTTTGCCTTTGCGTTTTGGTTATTGCGTTTTGCCTTTGCGTTTTGCCTCTGCGTTTTGGTTGATTTTACAGGTTGAGATTTGCCATTGCGTTTTGCCTAATTGAAGACCCTCATTGCGTTTTTCCTAGGGGAGACTCTGTCCATTTCATTTTTTGGTTGCGTTTTATCTCAAGAATTGACTGCGTTTTGTCTAAGGTGCCTTACTGCGATTTGCTTCTTGCGTTTTGTCTACCTTGAAGACCTATAGCGTTTTGTTGGACAGAAACTCTGGCAAAATTTATTCTTCACTGCGTTTTGTCTCAAACCAAATCAATTAACAACACTAAAATGCTAT
>BQNB010159177.1:0-14941 GCA_026074375.1 Tanacetum coccineum | reverse complement strand
CAAGCTGCTACCAGAAACAGAGGGAAAGCAATTGTCAACTCTCCTCCACCCATTTAGGATTAAGAACATGATATGGTTGCTGAAGATGATGAAATGTCAAAGGAGGAGGAGATTGATAAACTCATGGCTTTAATTTCTCTATCATTCAAGAAAATATACAAACCTACCAACAACAACCTCAGAACTTCATCAAACACCAATAGAGCTAACCAGGATAATTATCCAAGAATCAACAGAGGTACTGGGTATGATAATCAGAGGGCAGTTAATGTTGCTGGGGCTAGGGAGAATGTAGGCACACAAGTAGTGCAGCAGTCTAGGATTCAGTGTTATAACTACAAGGAATATGGGCATGTAGCAAGGGAATGTCAGAAGCCAAAAAGGGCAAAGGATGTAGCTTATCACAAGGAGAAAATGTTATTGTGTAAGCAAGAGGAAGCTGGATTTCAGTTGAATGCAAAACAAGCTGACTGCTGATTGAGAGGAGATGACCCTGAGATGAGACCTACGATCAATGAATTTGAAGCACTTTATAAGTACTATTGCATAGATATCAAGAAGTTACTTCCAATGCTTGCTAGATACTTAGGTACTGCCTGCCATCAATGATATTGAGCATTATACAAGGTCCGACAATAAAATGATAACTATAATGTGTTTTCTAATGACAGAGAACATCCTAGACAACTGTAATCTTGTTAATGACATAACTAATATGGAGACCACGGGTGATACTAACATCACTATTGATTCATTGGATATGAGTTATGATAGAGAACAAGATGACCAGGATGATATTGATGACCTTGCTAAAGAACGTGATTTGCTTGCTTTTTTAATTGCGAAACTAAAATGTGAAATTGATGACAACAAAAACCGTAATAAATTTTTGGAAACATTAAACAAAGCTTTAGTTGATATATTAAAAGGTGAAATTGAGGCTTTCAAAACCAAAAATAAAAGTGTTAGAATCATCACATAACCAATTCAAAAAAGCAAAACAAAAGAACTGTTCAAAGACACATCAGTTGATGTTCAAAGACCTTAAAATTCGCAGACTGAACATGAAAGTATCGTATGTAATTATGCGTCAAAAGTGGCAACTGATTGTGCAAAAGCTAAAGGGGATTTAATGTCATACAAAATATAATCTAAAAAGTCATTTAATGAATATACTCGAAAGATAAACGATTTAAATCAAACGATTTCAAAAATAAAAAAGGAGCTTTTTGCACATCAAGAAACCATCTCCATAATGTCATAAGAAAAAAGAGGCCCAGAAAAAGTTTCACAAAACTCGTGAAGACAAAGAACTTGAAAAGGTCACTGCTTTAGAAAATAAAATCAAAGTTTTGGATGATATTGTTTACGAAACCGGTTAATCAGTCAATGACTATAATAGGTTTTAAATCGTAATTGTAAAAAGAGTTTTGTAAAACCTGAGTTCCTAAAGAAAGCTCAAAGAGCGAATCCTCGTCTATATGATATAGGTTGCTATAATGATAATCTTTGCTTTAAAGTTAGCTCATGAATTTGACGAAACGATTCGTCTAGCCCAAGAAAGTCGATCAAAATTAAATGATTTAATCAGACCTTTTGATTATAAAAACTTTAATAATCTTTATGATTTGTCCGTTCCACAACGTGAAAAGTCGTCTGAACAGAGATATTTTTCAAAAAGGTCGAAAATGAGTCATACACCTGTCAAGAATGAAAACTCAAAAGAGTCTTTTAATAAAGGGATAATTGTTTCTAAACACTGTGCTAATCCCTACTATTCTATGCACGTTTTATGTTTCCCGTTCTTTTTGATGACGTGGCTTCGTTGACCCTCATTGACCCCGTTCAACTTTTACAAAACCTGTTATTTTTTCCTAACCCGTTATTCCCCCCTCCCAATTTAGACCTTCTTTGCTTTATCTTTTCCCCCCTTATTGTAAACCCTAAAAAATACATGCACACTTTGTTATTTTCCCCCAATTGTAAACCCTAAAACCACAGAAATAAAAATTACTCAATCGCAAAATTAATTTGAATGCACAAGGAGGTATATGAATCTTTCTTATCCTTTCCTTAATTACTGTTTTTGTCTAACCTTAATTTCCAATTGTTACTTTGTCCCTTCTTTAATTATTTATTTTCCTCTAATTACTATTTTTATCTAACCCTAATTTCCAAATGTTACTTTTCAGAATGATAATACCTAGACCCGATGGTATTAAGTTGGATGTTTGGAATGATAGGATTTTCATGGTCGACCCATTAAGGTATGACAGAGGTGTTTTGCTGAACATGTTTGTTGCTAGGCTAAACTTTAAAGAATTTGAGAGGATGATCATTAAGGAAACAAACTGTGCAAACTTATTTGCTATGTACTATAGAATTCCAGATAGGGATTTAGAGAAGGGCTTAGTGAAAGTAGTAAATGACTATGACTTAATTCATATGTATGATATGTCTAAGATGTATAGTGGAATTGAATTGTACTTGGACCACTGTAACATTAACCTATCACAGTATTTAGCAGACCCTGACCCTACTACAGTAAGTGATGGAACTTCTAAGAAAAGAGCAACACCTCATAAGAGGTACTATAATGTATTTACAAAAGAAGAAATGGTGAGTTGGGCTGAGAAAGAAGCTGAAGAAGAGGCTATGCTTAGAAAGGGTAAGGAGAAAACTAATGTTGGTGATAAAGAGAAAAAATGGTAGTTGAAAGTGATAGTGAGAATGATGGGATGATTGAGGATACTAATAATGATGACAGTGATTACTCTAATAAGTCCTTTGATTATCTAAGTGCTAGTGAAGAAGAGCTTATACAGCTTAGAACTAGGAAAGCTAACAAAAGTAAGATAAGACCACCACTAATTCTAGATATGGCTGCTTTTGCAAGTACTAGTAGAGCTACTGCTTCTAACAAAAATGATGTGTTGGTTGAGCATGATGACTTCATAGCTGATTTGTTGAGGAAATTAAAGGGTGATGGTGAAGATTCTAATTTGCAAGACCCTTTTGTTGGTGTTAAAGAAACTAAAGACAAATATCCTACACATGATCAGAGCACACATTGGAGAATGAAAACCCCAAAGGTAAGGGATAATTGTTTCTAAATTGTTTCTATAATGTGTCAACAGATTATGTTTGTAACTTGACTAATAATGTGTTTATTAGACAGCTTGAAGAAAAGTTTGTGGATGCTGCAGAGTTGAAGGACTGCTTAACCTACTATGCTCTTTCCAATGGATACTTAATTTGGTTTGTGAGGTGTTCACAAGATGTGATGATTGTTGTTTGTGGCTAAAGACCTCCAACTCTTAAGGAGCCTTCTATAGGCAAACAAAGGAAACAATTCAGGTATCCTAGTGTTTGTAAAGAAGATGTAAGAAAATGTAGTTTTATGTTATATGCTACATGGATGACTAATGAAAGAACATTTCAGATTAAGTCTCTAAAACCAGAACATAATTGTATGAGAAATTTTTAGTTTGGTTCATTAGTAGACTATAAGTGGATTGGAAGACACTTTGGTGATAAATTAGGAAGAATCCTGAAATTAAGCTGTGTGATATAGCTGATCTAGTCATGAAGAAGTATAAATGTACCATAACTCCTAATCAGTGTAGAAGTGCAAAGATTTGGGCATTGTCAGAGTATGAGAAAACTCGTGAAGAACACTATAGGCTTCTTAGATCATATGGCAAAGAGTTATTGGATACTAACCCAGGGTCAACTATTAAACTAGGAGTTACAAATACTGATGACAAGACTTATTTTGAAAGGTTTTATGTGTGTTTTGGTAGGTTAAAAGAAGGGTTTAAGAATGGGTGTAGAAGGGTGGTTGCATTAGATGGTTGTTTCTTAAAGAGTCCTAATCAAGGTGTGATTCTAACTGCCATAGGAAGAAATGGGAACAACCATATTTTCCCTATTTCTTAGGCTATTGTCAATGTAGAAAACAAGGAGAACTGGAGTTAGTTTTTAGAACTTCTAGGCGCTGACTTAGATATGCCAACTAGTCAAGGTCTTACACTAATGTCTGACCAACATAAAGGACTCATAGAGGCTGTGAAACAAGTTATGCCAGATGATGACCATAGGAAGTGTGCTAGACATATATATGAAAACTTTAGAAAGCAATATAGTGGACTAGAGTTTAGGAAGTTGTTTTGGGCAGCCTCTAAAGCTTCATATCCTTAGTTGTTCAATAGAATCATGGAACAAATCAAGGCTGCAAACCCTGATGCTTATCAATACTTGATAGACAAAGACCTAAAGACCTGGTCCAAGGCATTTTTGAAGTAGACAGAGGATGTGAAGCTGTTGAAAATGGATTTAGTGAATGCTTTAACTTAGTCTTGGTGAGTGTGAGAAACAAACCCTTACTGACTGTTGGAGGCTATCAGAGTAATTGTGATTGAAAGGATGAACACTATGAGGAAGATTTCTACTACATGGACTGATGACATATGTCCATCAATCTTGAAGAGGATTGACTTAATGAAGAATCATACAAGGTATGACTTTTTAAAATTTCCTTTTATACATTAAACTGTATTGTTAAATACTAATTCCAATAAACTTTTACTGTAGGTTCTGGCATGTTATTCATACTAGTGGAGAATCATTTGAGGTAAGATCAGGTAGTGATGCATTAAAGGTAGATTTGTCAACAAGGACATGTAGTTGTAGAATGTGGCAGCTATCTGGGCTGCCATGTGTAAATGCAATTTTCAAAATCAATAAGATGCCAGAAGAGTATGTTCCAAACTGGTTTAGGAAGCACCTTTACTATGCCACATACCACAACTACCTTAGTCTAGTTAGTGGCATTGATTTTTGGTCTGATCAAAGTCAATTCTCTAAAGTATTACCTCCAAAGCTAAGGGTTATGCTAGGAAGGCCAAGGAAGAAGAGGATTAAGGCAAGTCATGAGGATGGAAGTGGAACAAGGGTATCCAAGGTAGGTGGTCAAGTAACATGTCAAAACTATTTTCAAGTTGGTCATAACAAAAAAGGATGTAAAGCTCCACATGTTCAAAAACCTGTTATGGAAAAGAAAAAAGCTAGAAGGACAAGAAAAGCAGATGCAACTAATGTGGGTGGGTTTGCAAACCCATTAGGTGGGTATGCAAACCCAATGGGTGGATCTAAAAACCCATTAGGTAAGTCTGCAATAGGTGTGGGTGCAACTGGTATGGGTAGGTCTGGTGTGGGTAGGTCTGCAACAAGTTTGGGTAGGTCTGGTGTGGGTAGGTCTGGTGTGGGTAGGTCTGCAACAGGTGTGGGTAGAAATGCAACTAGTTTGGGTAGGTCTGGAAGTGGTGTGGGTAGGTCTAGAACTGGTGTGGGTGTGAATGCAACAGGTTTGGGTAGGTCTGCAACTTTAACTAATGAGGAAGGTATGAATGAGTCTGCAAATCAACATGATGATGAAATTGATGTTGGAGGGTCTGCAAATGTGTTTGTTAGGTCTGTAAGTGGTGTGGGTGGGTCTGTACAAGGTACTGGTGGGAGTGGTATTGGTAGGGGTGTTGTTAGGGGTTGTGATATTCCTGGGTTGAAGTGGTCACCACCATAAAAAAGGGCATTTAATAGGGTTGGTGGTTGTAGTTTTTCAACAAGACCAAGGCATCAAAATGTTAGAAGAGGATTTGCTAGGTGGTTTGGGAATGATGATAGTGATGGTGTAAGTTATGATATGAATGTTGATACTCAAGGAAATTAAGGAAATCAAACTTTAAGCCAAGCCATTCCATCTGACCAAGGAAGCCAAATAGAAGTGGAAATTCCTACTCAAGAAATGCCCAGACAAGCAACCAATGATGTCCCACCAGAAGTGCAAAGGGTTTAACAACAGAGGCCAATTGTACCAAGACAAAGGTTACCAAGTGAGAGGATCATGAAAAGGAAATTGGCAAGAAAGGTTCATGGGGAAGAAAGCTCACAAGAAATTGCTATGCACTTAGACTAAGTTGTTACTATGTCATATTTTATGTATTAAGCTTTTAACAGTACTCAACTTTAACTTTAGATGCCCTATTTTGTGTATTAACTTGGGCATGGAAAAACTTGCAGTATGTATGCTTCTAAACTAAAAGTCCCATTTTGTGGTATTTGACTTGGTAAAGTCAATTATCCTATCAACTTAATTGACTTTGTAAAGTCAAAGTTAATGTATGCAGCATTCACATTCTTTATTTCTACCATGTTTTCTTAAATAGAAAATAATACTCAACATAAATAATCTGGAAAACTGCAAATTTTTCATTGCTAATAACAGTTTGACTTATGGAGTCAAATTCCATTACAAACGACTAGACAACAACATTTTATGTAACATTACTACAAGTTTCTACACAATCCTCATACCTAAAACAACACACAAAACCAACAACAAACCAAGCAAAATGAGAAAAATTTTGTGTTACAATTGTAGTTTTGACTTTGTCACAGTCAACTCTTTCTCAATCATTTATCTCTCATCTTTTGATAGCACACCATTGTTAACTTTCATCACCTTTGAATGCAAATCAAATAGCAATTCTCTGTAGTAGTCACTTGGTAAATCCTCATCAAAAAATTGATATACACCACACTTCTTTGACTTGTCCTATATGCAAATAAAAAAACCACAAAGTTAAAAACAAATCAAAACTAACCAAGATGAAAACAAACCCTCAGATTCAAATGACCTTACATATATTGGGCATGCAATAAACCTTTTTCCGGGATTCTCCTTTGTCCAAACTGTTTTGACAGTCAATCGATGTCCACATTTACAATGACTGTGAATGTATTGGCCAGTTACTCGAGGAGTGCCTATTGCATACGACATTGTTGTGGTGATGTTGATGTCGGATTTGATTTTGTCAATTAGGGCAAGTTTTTGGAGGTATAAGTGGGGACGGGTGGGAGTTTATAAATCCGTTGGGGAAAAAATTGGAACGGGTCAACGAGGGTCAACGAAGCCACGTCATCAAAAAGAACGGGAAGCATAAAACGTGCATAGAATAGTAGGGATTAGCATAGTGTTTGAATTATTTAAAAAAATAAAAAATATCTTGCGTAACATAGTAAAATTAGTCAACTTTGATACATTTAAAAACAATTATCCCTTTAATAAACAAACAACTTTGTTAAAAAAATGGATGGATGAATCCATTTCGTGGGACCAAAAGTGTAAAAGCTCTAAAGAACTTTTCAAAATTAAAAGTGGTGTTGGCATGATTTTTGATGGAGTAGAACGTTGCAAAAAAAACAATCGCTAAAAGAATATATTTTGGTCACATAGATCCATTCATTCAAAATACAATTGAAGGAAATTTTGTCCCCAAATTCGAAGAATCAATGCTGATTTAGAAAATTTTCACTTGTGTTTGAAAGAAGAAATGGTTGCTGATTTGAGATACTTTAATTCTCTTAAACATAAAGTAGACTCTCTCAAATCTCAACACGAAACTTAAAAAACACAGTTTTTAAATGAAATCAACCGACTTTCTAAGGAATATTATTATGTTGATCACATAAATGCTATACTTGGTGTGTATACTACTCTCGATGAGTTCACTGATTTACAATGTGATTATGTGGACCAAGTTGTCAAATGTGAACGTATTGAAAAAGAGCTTTTAAAAAGTAATATAACGTCAAAGAGTTTTGAAGCACTTCAACAACATGCTATCGATCTTGAACTTGCTTTACTTTCTACGTACGTATAGACGAGTATCTTGTGCGAGTAGAGTCTCGAATAAGGATTAATTTAGGCCTCTTAGTTGTTACGTTGTAAACAATAATATCTTGTTACGGCGTGTACGCTTCGAAAGCCGGTTTTATTTTAGGTCGGTTTTTACTATGTTTATGTGACTTTTTCCCCAAGATTTACTCTTCGATAAATATAGAGCTTAGGATCATTGTTTTATCATTCAATTATCAATAAACTTTTACTTTAAGAGTTTTAACCTTTGTTTGGGTTTTATTTACGTTTTCGTAAGTTTTCAATCCCACATCGGGTAAAGAAATGAAAGTCTGCCTACATATATATTGTGATGCGTATCGACTCGTAAGTTGGTATTAATATTATGTTGATGTGTGGTTATTGAACTTCTTGTTAGAAAACAAAACCAAACATGAAGAATATTCACCACTCGTTAATTAATATAAGTTCTCCAATTTTTTATTGAACATTGAAGATTTTTTCTTATTAATTAATAAAAAAAATTTGTCATATTTTTTATTGAACATTAAAGATTTTTTCTTATTAATTAGTTTTAATCCCCGTGCACGCACGGGGCTTGTATATTATGTTTTTTAAATATATTTATAATTTTTATTTTTTCTGTTTTATAAGTTATGAAAGTTTAAGGGGTTGTTTGTTTTTTTTAAAGTCATAATAAAATTTGTAAATTTATAAATTTACACTTAACTCTATACAATTTATTTAAAATTAAACCACTAAAGTTTTATTAATTACCTCCTCTTTTTTTCAAGTTTTTGTTTTTATAAATTTGACACATATATTTTTATGTGTTTTTTTTCTTTATCAGATTTCTCCACCAAAATAATGTCAATTTTAGAAGTATTTAAGCTTTTTAATTAAACATATATTTAAAAATAATAAAATTTTTGAAGCATCATACCTAATAAGGAAAAAAAATATTTAAATGCAAAAGTCCCCACTTTTCGTTTTCCTTTACTAAGTAAAAGATTAGTACTAGTTTTGATGCCCGTGCACGCACGAGGCTTAAACATTATGTTTTTTTTTAATATACATATATATTTTTTTCTGTTTTATAAGTTATGTATAGAGTATTATCGAAATCATATAAAGATAATAGATTAATTAAATCTTTTATATATTACGTAGTATGATAATTAGTAATTTTTTCTTTTGATATACCTGTTTTCGGACTCGATATTGTGGGCTAACTAATCTCAGCGAAAGTACCCTTTTAGATAGCCCGAAGTCGACTCAAGTGAACCTAACTTCCACTTTAGAAAACATGTCAATGAAATAAATACTTTTTCAGAAATTCAATTGTTAGAATTTTAGTACGTATTAAACCAAAAGAAAAGAAAATGTAATTTCTTCCAAACTCATCAATGAATAGCTGGAAAACCTTTTTTCTTTATTTACGATAATTTATGTACTTCGGTGTTTTTCTATTTGGTTGTACAACATGATTTTATGTCGACAATGAAGGGTAGATTTGGGATGTGATTAAATAATGTTACATCTTTGTTGGAAGTAAGAATTGTCTGTGTTTGTTGTATTTTAAAATATAAAGTCTAGGGTATAAAGTTTAAAGGGTTATTTGTTTATCTTTTAAAGTTATAATAAAATTTGTAAATTTATAAATTTACACTTAAATCCATATAATTTATTTAAAATTAAACCACTAATTTTTTATTAATTACCTCCTGTTTTTTCAAGTTTTTGTTTTCACAAATATGACACATATATTTTTATGTATTTTTTTCTCTATCAGATTTCTCCACCAATTTTTTTTAATTTTGACCAAATTGATTGAATTTTGACTTTTTATTGAACAATCAGATCGCACGATTCTGCCTACGTGGCAAAATCAAGCGTTCTGATTGACCCAATTTTTTAATTCATAAGATTCAATTTGATAAAAACTCCGAAATCATGTAATTCTTTTATTATATAAAAGATTCCTTACATCTTGATAATTTTTATCTTTTCATTTTTGAGTTGTATCAAAAAGATTTTCCACTATTATAAATAGAAATAGAAATTGTCAATGTTTGCATATTATTCCTAAATCAAAATTACTATTTACAAAATCGAATGAAAGCATTAAATAACTGTGAAAGGGTAAAACTATCATTTTATTGCTTTTGTAGAATTCAAAACAGTAAAAAAATGCATCTTTTTAAACTGTTTGTTTTTTGTCGAAAAAAATAATTATTTATTTTCTCTATGCATTTAGTATGTCACTAATTGACTTAATTTCTTATTAGTAATTAGAGCATTGTTATATCATTCTACAATTTTTTTACTTACCCAAAAATGATAAATAAAAAAAAAGTTGCATCTTGATGACTATAATAAACATCTTTGAAGTAGTCACGCCAACCTCAAAAGTGAAGGCTTACACGGTTTGAGTCTGTGTGACGGTGGTTTCAAACCCCGTTAATTAATAGGTCAAAAGGTCAAAAACCATGATTTAAAAAAAACAATGGTATGTATGTTGATTTATGATCAACGCAAACAATCAAGAACTCAAACGCCATGCCATTAATTCATAAAAAAACTCATAAAAGTTAACTTTTTAGATCTTAAAGCTATAAGACTGATAGTAATGCAATCATAAAGGTAATCAAATCAACCTCCGTCAATTCAGCGTCAACTCAACTTCTCTCTCATAGAGGAGAGGGAGGGGGTGGACGCGTTTGGTTTGTGGAGGCTGACCGAATGATTTAGTCCCATTACAATCAGTCTAAGAGTTGCTTTTCTTAATGTGAGTTTGTCGCCATTCTTAGTAATATGTACAAAATCATGAAACATACTCGAAATCATAAAACCCTAATGGATCCAACCCACAAACCGGGATTGGGCCTAATCCATCTAATACAAAAATGTCTATTTTAGTTTATTGAATTCTTATCATGAGATTTCATTGTTTGTACTTGTTCTGTAATGAATTTATGGTTAATTGGCAACGAGTCACGTTATTAGAGGTCATCTTTTATACCAGTTATAGGTTGGCTTAATAAGTTGACACATGCAAGAAGAATGTATCTACAAAGGTAGGGGTATGATTTGTCTACACATCAACTTCTTAATATTTTGTTGAGGCGAAATTATGTATCGTTTTTGTTTTACACAATAAGTATGTGTACGCTTACTTAGCAACATATGTATATGCTAAAGTACCAAAATTATAAATTTGTAACACAAAGAAACATAGAAAAAAGATGTCATGAATTATACAAGAATCGATAAACACGGAAACAAATAACAACTTAAGCATCTATGCACACTCATTATAAGGAATCCATAGTCCGTTACGGTCTTTGAGTGTCTGCGGGCATCAGAAGCTTAGGATTTTCTATTAGCTATTTTCATAGACGGGATAGGTCAATATTTATCACCAATGAGATATTGTACTATCCTTACGTATTGTCTCATTAATCTATTATTTTTGGTTGATGCAATATATGCCCTGTATGTCACAAAGCATGTTCGGGTTCTTTTGGGGAACATGCGGTTCATTGTAAAGAGCTTCCGAGCTTCAAGTACCGACATGATATACTTAGGTACGTTTTTTATGACACATGTAGGCGTGCCGGGATCTCCGCCAAGAAAGAAACATTTGTGGACTTTTTAACTGACCCATTGGATGAAAAATCCACACTTAGGTCGGCTGACGTTTTGGTGTTTAGATGGGTTGGAGGGAAACATGCTTGTGTCGATCTTAACGGGGTTTCTTTTCTCGTAGATTTGAGTAGTGGAGGTTTTTATAGTAGGACATGTTGCTGCTGCTTTAAAAGCCGCTTCGTACAAAGTGACAAAACACGATAAAACATGCATTGAAAATCAACACGTGTTTATCCTTTCGCGTTTGAAACATTTGGTTTCTTTGCACCTAAGGCGGTGGAGCTTCTCAACCGAGTCTAAGGAGTTATGCATAGTAATCTTATGACACCTAAATCTACATATGTTTGTTTTCAAAAAAAATTAGTTTTGCAATCCAAAAAGAACTAGCGACATAACTTGTTGCCCGCTTGTTTATCACCTCTAAATCTTATTTTAAAAATTATAAGTATATATACATCAGGCAGAATGCCTAAGCAATAGTGCACTTTTATTATTAAAAAAATTACAATTTCTATACATATCTTAATATTAAAAAATTTACAAAACGCACCTTCAAACTTTGCGAGAAGTTATTAAAACGATCTTGAACTTTTAGCTATTTACGATTTTTTATATAAAAAACTTTATTTATCAAATATGGAACGTAGTAAAAAAATATGCCATTGGAAAGATCTTTGAATTGCAAACAAAACGAGCCCAATGTTGCAATGCTTATGATATACGTATGATTTTATAAAAAGATGTTGAGGTTTAATATATATATATATATATATATATATATATAAATTTTTTAAATTATAAAACTGTACTATATGGAAATAGTCATTGAGGTTATCGATTCGTTGCAAAGTTAGCCCGTAATGACTAACTTTGCAACGGAACGCTAACTGAAGGACTATTTTCGTAAAAAAATTCAGAAACAATTTACGAAAATAGTCCTTGGGGTTATCGGTCCTTTGCAAAGTTAGTCGTTAACGACTAACCTACTACACGGAAATAATCTTTGGGTTATCGTTTCGTTGCAAAATTACTCTATAACGTAAAAACCCCGCGCTTCACTGCGAAGCGCTGATGAAAAACCTCGTTTATAAAAATTTGTGAGTTCTATTGGAATTGATGCTTCTGATATTCTATCCCCAATTATATTAAACAACAATGGTAGTAGCTCTATTGTTTCATCGTAGATTATGTTAGCGTATGGAACAAAAAAAAGCGTATTTGCGTAGTGTAGAGGTGAACATTTCGGTTTTTTTAAAAACCGGTTCGGTTTTTTAACCGAACCGGTTTTAGTCAACTAGTCAAAGAACCGGTTTTGACTAAAACCGGTTCGGTTATAAACCGGTTTTTTCATATAGAAAATGCAAAATCGGTTCGGTTAATTAACCGGTTTATATGCAACCGGTTCGGTTAAAAACCTGTTTTAACCGGTTTACAACCCGGTCTTGTCGATTTTTTTTTAACCGGTTACAAACCGCCGGTTCGGTTTGAGGGAAACCGGTTTCAAAAAAACCGGTTTCGGTTTTTTTTCCCGGTTCGGTTCATGAACCGGTTTTTCTGTACACCTCTAGCGTAGTGTATTAGCTTTCTCATAGCTTTAGAAGAAAATAGTTCTGATCGTTTCTAATGATATTACATGGGAACTATAATGTTACTAGATTTCATGTATAAGCTACTTATTGAGTTCTCACCTTTTTGTTATATTGAACCTAAAAGATTTGTTACTTGCACCTTTATTTATGCGCCAATATTTTTGACCCATAATTTCATACCATTTTAGACATAGTCATTACTTATGCATTCGTAAGTAAGGGATCAAGACTTGCTACATTAGACTCACATCCTAATCCTAATGATTCTAAAGCCATATTCTCCGTTGGGGGTAATAGTATGTGTATTTGTGGCTAGGGGCGGACCGATGGGTTTCTCGCGGGTGCACGACAACCCTATGATTTTCAGTACTTTTCATAAAATAAACTTGATAATTTTTTGTCTGTGTCAGCCACTGTTTATGGTATTTAGTTTTTGTGGGAACAAGGTTGAGTTTACTAACGTGATTTTTTGATTAACGACTTATTATAAAGTCTTTTTACGGTTTCTTTTTTGCACTTTTTTCCACTATACTAATATTACCGCAAATTAACCTTAATCGGCCAAAAATATTTTTTAACTGATATTAACTTATGAATTTGTTATTTTAGTTAATGATACGAAAAATTATATGTCTAACTGACTTCTAAAGCTAATTATACAAATAAAATTATGACATACATGGATAATGAAAGGAAGTTTCAGGATTTTAAGTTAAGGGGAACTGAACTTGACGTATAAATTATAGCAGCATATACATCGCACCAAAAATGAATTTTTTTTAAACCCTTCATTCAACCTCACACCGTAATGATTAAGAACTGAACTAAACTTGGCATGGGGATGTTGCGTTTAAATTTTTGTTTTCAAGGGCTTACGCACTGAAATCTTGCAAAAACATTGATGTTGCTTCTAAGTTATCTCAAAACAGCTTGGCTTTCACTTTCCGTCGTGAACCTAGGGGAGGAGTGAAGCAAGATCAGTTTGATTCTCTGAAGGCGATGGTGGAATGTACTTCTCTCGTAAACATCAAGGATAGATGGATTTGGTCCTTGCAAAGTTCAGGAGATTTCACCGTCGCCTCAATTAGAAAATTGATCGACGAGTTCACGTTATCAGAGGTCTCTTCTAGCACTCGTTGGATCAAAGCGGTGCCTATTAAGGTAAATGTTTTAGCTTGGAAAATCAAGTTAGATAATCTTCCAACTAGATTGGACATTTCTCGTCGTGGAATGGATATTGACTATATTCTATGGCCTACATGCGGTAAAGCGGTGGAATCAACTAGGCACATCTTCTTCACTTGCCAAATTGCTAGAGATATCCTTCATTTGATCACCAGCTGGTGGAATATTCCGTATATGGAAGTTTCTTCTTATGAAGAATGGTTGGTTTGGATCTTGAGTCTTTGGCTTTCGATCAAACATAAGCGTATTTTTGAAGGAGTTTGTTATGTGACGTGGTGGCATATTTGGAACTTCTGTAATAAAACTATCATCGGTTCTGAGTCTCCATCAAAGGCGGCTATTTTTGATGAAGTACAATCTAGATCTTTCTACTGGTGTCGTTACAGATGTAAAACTTATTTTAGTTGGATTGAGTGGCTTAAAAACCCTCACCTTGTCACTTTGTAATCTTCTAGCTCCTTACTAGTTTTTTTTCTCTCAATAAAATTCGCCGTTCAAAAAAAAATTCAACTTTAAAATGTACAGGTTTAGTCCCTCAATGTAATAACCTGCAAAACATAACTTCTAGAAACCAAAGAATAAGCCAAGAGAAATAACAGCTTATTTAGAACATATTATAAGCACTTTCAAGGCTTGTTTGAACATAATGTAATGTTATTATATTCATTTTTTAACTTTATTATATTCGTATTGAACATGCTATTATTGTTTGTTACTTTGTTATGCGTATTTAAAATATATATATTCATTTTTTTTTGAACGGCGACTTTTATAAAAAAAACTAGCAAGGAGCTAGAAATTACAAAGAAATAAGAGACGGGTT
>BQNB010159176.1:0-14941 GCA_026074375.1 Tanacetum coccineum | reverse complement strand
TATATATATATATATATATATATATATATATATATATATATATATATATATATCACAGCAATTTGGGTATATATATACACCAGTCAGTTTGTGTGCCATGAGCTTAGGTACAATAATGAACACTATTAATACTGTTTTCTATAATAATTATGCTCGTATAATTGTTACACTATGACATGTATTCAAACTGTTTATCATAAACCTATGAATTTCACTCAACCTTTGTGTTGACTCTTTTTAGCATGTTTATCTCAGGTAATTGAACAACTTATGGCACAGAGTGGCACAGAGTGGCACGGAGTGGCACGGACTTGAAGATGGCTAAGCTGTTATCATTCAAACTTTATGTTTTCACATAGATTTTGAGACCTCCTTTTGTAAAACTCGGATATATTATTGAATGATAACTAAATTTTCAAAAACGTCTCTTTTGAGTCGTTTTTTATGATTATGACTGTTGTACTATGAAGTAATACCCCATATTAGCTTCCGCTGCTATATGTTAAAAATAGGGGTGTTACAGATTAGTATTAGCGCCATGGTTATAGAGAACAAGGTTAAAACCTTAACTATAACTACTTTTCTTCTTCTAGCCAAGAAAGTCCTTTGTGCCACTGCATTTCCCGAATTGTATGTAAAGATACGTAACTACTATACTATAAATAACTTATGTTATTTACACTTGGTTGTTACACAGTTATGTCTTCATCCAACCACCCTATTATCGTTCTATCCGATTCCGATATTGAGGATGCTTTTTTCCTCTACAAATGTTCCAGACTATTTCCTAGCCAACACGTCTCCTGACTCTTCACACCAGGAAACACTTCTCCTGACTTTTCAGATGATTTAACTAAGTATCATTTGGCCTCACTAGCTATCTCACATTTCCACAATAATCCGTATATGAAGGTCATACAAGCATATGATGCTATTCCACCACCTCAAGCTATTATTGCTCTACCAGCTGTTTTACTTCTATCTCCAGTAATATCACTACCACTAATGTTTGATTCCTGAGATTTCTTTCCTCCTGAGGAAATTTCACCACCTAAAGACACTAAGACTCCTATTGAATCACCCATTCCAGTATCTCCATCTTCATCAGTAGGATCTTCATCACCGGTTAGCTCAACTACATCACCACCTGACAATCTCTTTGATGAGTCTATCTTTGCAGAGTTAGATAACTCATTATACTACAACCACTGGAAAGTGAACCAGTCTTCGAGGAGCCCGATGAGTCAGATACTTGTTATAATGTTCATCTTTGGAAATAATCATTGAGGATATCCAGGTTTGTCATCAAGAGTCTTCTAAACAAGATCCAAGAACTCAAAAACAACAAAGGAGAACCACTAGATTAGATCTGTATCGTTTACAGCCTTCTAGAATCCAACCACTAGATGTATGGTATAAATAATGACACTTGTCAAATTTTGCTATTTATATAGACAAGTTATTTATAAAATGGTAATTCTGTTATACCTTGTTTTTTCGTAATTCCGATTGTCTATCCTTTATTCTATAGTATGATGACTCATACCTTTATCCGGGATTACTATGATTCTTTTACCATCCGATTTTCTCAAACCTTTATACCTAGAAACTCTAAGCCTCCTATTAGATCACTCATTCTATTACCTTCATATCTATTTATGGAAGTCTTAAATTCCAAAAATTTTCTGTTATATCCTGCAATATCAAGGAATGTGTATTTCTTGTTAGAACTTGCATCAAAATGAGAACCCACACAATAATACTCATATCAAATAAATATTTGCGATTTCAATATCGCTATTGCTTTATTCCACCACCCCAAGTTATTATTGCTCTACCAGCTATTGTACCTCCACCGATGTTTGATTCCCGAGATTTCTTTCCTCCCGAGGAAATTTCACCACCTAAAGACACTGAGACTCCTGTTGAATCATCCATTCCAATATCTCCATCTTCATCAGTAGGATCAACATCACCAATTAACACATCACCACCCGACTATCCCTTTAAATGAATCCTTAAATTTTATAGACTAGTTTCCCTGAAAATCAAATAAATTAGAGTGGAATCAGAGTAGCGCAGTAGAAGCATAATGGGCCCATAACCCTCAGGTCCCAGGAATCAAAGATCCTTAAAAACTTCTTCAAGACGATTGTCTTCTCAACTTCTTCTTGACTTCATTTTGATAATATCGAAACTTAACATAGTTATTAATCTCATTGGTTCTTTTATATTCAACTCTGAGTTAGAATACTCGCCTCATACTTTTGAAAACACGTACATCCAACACATTCTCGGCTAATTAGAAAATGACAGCAAACATACTCATCTTATAACATCTTGTTTTAAGACATTAACGCGATTGATGTCTCATTATTATCCTTATCATTCCTTATGATTCTAGAACAATACATGACATTGTTTTCATATCATATCCTGTGTCAATATTTAGGTAGGATGATTTATAATCATCTTATTCAAATGAATTAGGACGCTTCTTCATTTGAATAAGGAAATTATAAACCACCGAACCGTAAGTTTATAAATTCTCAGTTACAAGGATTGGGACGCCTCTGTTTGTAAGTGACAAATTATAAATGAGTGGGCTTAAATATATGGCATACGTACGAACAATATTCTTTCAAATCTGTGATCCGTTTGTACGAATAAATTCCATTTCTTCAGCATTATCATTGCCTCTAGATTTCTTCCAGATTATGAGATAGTCATTCATTATCTATTGCAACTAACACTCTATCATTCAACTAAATCTCGGGACGAGATTTCTGTAAGGGTGGGAGGATGTAACAACCCGCAATTTTCATCAATGTAATTATCCATCTATTAAATTGGATACACTGTAATATCCATCTATCATACCACCTTTTTACGGGAAAAAATTTCGCTTTATTCCATTATGTAACGTAGTTTACATAACTAAAGTAAACGAGCTCACGCAACCTACCAATGCCAACTATATCTATGTTTATATCATGTAAACATCCTAATATGTCAAGTATATATCCTAATATCATTTTTACCAAGTACATTATCCATTTAACATACCATTTACAACGTTACATCAAAACAAGCATTACACGTTAACGTTTATATCAAAACCCTAATTATATGTAATGTTTACATATAAAAATGAATGTACAAATGTTCAAAGCATGTGTACAAGCTACAATGCCAAACTTTTGAATATATTTTCCCTCCTAAACCCTAGTACAATCTTCTAAACTCAATGTACAAGTCAATTGTGCATGAAATACAAACTAGGTCATTTTACCTCCTAAATCATGTTTATATCTTACCAACCACTTAACACAAGGTTAAACAAACAACCCAATGCACAAACTCCTAAATCCCTAAACCTATCCCTTAATCATTCCTAAAACCTAAATCTAAAAAAACCCAATTCTCTAAACCCTAAACCACAATCATAAAACTATAGCAAACCCATTACACCTTAAACTAGTTCATAGTTTTCAGAATCTGATCCGTTAAGAAAATATAAGATCTAAGCAAAATCAGTAGGTTCTTGGTATTAAGTAAAAATACTAGGTTGTATCCCTATGTATTGTGATCATTTTGCCAATTGAATCACTCCGATTCGACGTCGGATAAATTAGTTATAGCCGAAATTGTAAAGGTGCGCAAATTCTATACACCTGTAGTAAATGGCTGTTATCTTTAGATTTTTGTATAGTAACCCCTGAATATGTAAAACTAAAGGTTGTAGAGGACTCAAATATCTAACCATGCTCACTAGTTTGAGTTTGATCGGAATTATGGTTTGTATATGGCAACCAAATTACCAGGACTGATGTTGGCTGTCCAAAAACAGCCATGTATAAACTAAATAAACACCTTAAGCTCCTTCATGACTCACCGCCACCTTCATCACCATGACCTCACCACCACATCATCATCACTCCAACACCTTACAAGCACCTCCATCGCCACCTTGGCTACTAAGTATTGTCTCGTCACCTCCTTGTCACCTACTAGCTACCCTTTTTCACCAAGCAAACCACCTCATCACTTCTAGTCCATTCACACCCTTACACCTCTCTAAGCTACATTCCTAGCCATCCTTCCTCACCCTCTACTACCCTTGATCCCTACTCCAAGAATACTTAGCCACTAAGTTAGGAAACTTGGGCACCAAGTTGGTTTCACCCCTATATAAGTCGAAAACCCACACCCTTTCATTTCATCCTTTAAACTTAAACACACACATTCAAATGAAGTTATAGCCATTCCCTAGCAGTAGTAGAAGATTAAGAGAAGCCTCAAGAGTCCCTAAGATCAGAATAGAAGCCAAGAATCAAGAGAAGGAAGCCCTTGAAGTCGTTTCTAGGCGTACGAACCCAAAAACCCTCATTCGACCCATTTTAGCTCAAGTAAGCTTATAATCTTGTTAAATAAACTCATAATCTATTTTAGAATGTTCATAAGACTCCTAAGATCATATATGAACTATTATTAAAGCCTTGAATCTTCAAACCCATGCGTTTTTTTTATTAAAACCCTAAAAATGACCCGTTTTGATTTTCTAGCTAACGAATCCTTTTTCTAAACTTTTGTTACGTTAAAACATCTTATTTTTGGTTATTCTAATAAGCTATAACCTCCAAATATCATTTGGAACCCTAAAATAAGCTTACATGGCTTGTTGGACTTGATTTGCAAATATTTTCTTGCATAGGGGTATATATTGTAACTTTTTGAAATTTATAACTAAAGGGGCTGAAAATGTCATTTTTCTAAAGTTATAACTATAAGGACCTATCTTGCCAAGTTCTAAAGTTAAAGGTTTAAATTATATATACTTTATATATACAAAGGACTAAACTTGTAAAAGTTTATAAACCAAGGGTATATATTGCCAATTTTGCAAACATAAAAATATAAAATATAATACTTTTATATAAATTATACAATATAAGATTGATATAATAAACTCCAATTTTTGTTAAAACCCAACACATTAATCGTATTTAATCACGATCGACGCATTATAAAAATCAATTTACTTATATATTTAACGTAACTTAATCATCACTAACTTTTGAAGAAACTGTAACATCCTTATCGTATCAACGTTACTCAGGAATTCATGTGAGGGTTTACATTTTGAGTATTTGTTTTGACGAGTTTGTTGGGTTTACGATTTAAAGTGCCCTGACTCCTCAAACGATACTACATGGCCTCTGGATTATGATAGCCCGAACAATGATACAATATTTTCATAAGTGAATAAATCAAAGTGATACGTTAAACTTTATGAAGTTTTGAAACATAAACCATCACACTAAGACTTGACATATTACCCCAGATTGCATGACAAATCCGTTACTTTCATTTCATATACTTTTGCCATCAATCAAATTTCCCCTGTTAAGGTCAGTTTATAGGCTCGCATTTAAGTCTTTTAAATGTTTTATAAACCCGCGAGGGGGATACATGCTCAATTGTTTTTAATATACACAAGTACTTAAAACCGATATTGTGAGTTCATAGCCTCGCTTTTCAATCTTTTGAATGTTTTATAAACCCGCGAGGGGGATACATGCTATAAACCATGAATGCAAGTGTTTTTCCAACTGTATGCTATCCAGATATATTATTGCCTAAGTACCTTCCAGTGCCACTATTTCCATATCATGAATCATTAATTACTTGCATTGCGAGTGAACGCGAATATTGTGGATAGATCTATCAGGGTGTGACGACTCCCGTTGGTGTGCCTATACTTTTGGTACCAATAGCACTATATTTGACTCAATGGGTAACCTTGGCAAGTTACCTTTCCACGGGGACATTTGTTCCTCAACCAATGTCACTACGGTGATTTCCATGTTAACGTATTGATGTCATGAGCTTAGGGCAATAACACTATTTTCCATAATAATTGTACTCATTACAATTATTACACTTATGGGTGTATAACAACGTAACCCACTGTTATGATAACTTGTATTCAAACTGTTTTCCATAATAATTGTACTCATTGCAATTATTACACTTATGGGTGTATAACAATGTAACCCACTATTGAACTTGTACTCAACTATTATAACTGAAAACCTATGAATTTCACTCAACCTTTGTGTTGACACCTTCTATCAATGTTTTTTCAGGGTAATTGAGCAACCTATGGCACGAGGGCACGGACATGAAGATGGCTAACTTGTTTTTTTTTTTTTTTATCCATTCTAAACTTTGAGTTATCTATTTGGGGACCATCCTTTGTTAAAAACTCTGATATGATATTGAATGATAACTAAATTTTCTAAAACGTCTCTTTTGAGTCGTTTTCTATGATTATGTATGTTGATCCATGAAGTAACACCCTAGATTAGCTTCCGCTGCTATATGTCAAATATGAGGGTGTTATACCTACACCACCAACCATCGCCACCACTAGATAACCCCTGTAAAAAACTGCCACCACCACCAAATCCCTACACCACCAACCATCACCACCACCAGATGACCCCTTATAAATCGAGATCCGACCTATAGCCGCTACAAGCTCCATACACCAAACCCATCACCACCGGTAAAGTGGCTAAGGTAGGGTTAAGGTTTTTAATATTTGTAAAAAGGTTTGGCAAATATCAAGGGAACAAAGCCTTACACCTTTGTTACCACTTGAATACTTGCCCTAGGAACCTTCCTTGAAGTCCTTGGCTTAGTCTTCCATTTATATAAGACTTTAGCTAGCAAGTAAACACACATCTTCCATTTTCCAAAGTGTAAACAAAATCAAAACTCTCCCATTTCCTTTGTACAAGCCCACGGCTCAAAATCATTATCATATACAATTCATACAAAATTTTCTACCACATTTACAAGCATACACACATCATATCTAAGACCTACTAAGGTGGTTTCAAGGCCTGGTTAACCATTTGCAAGGAAGGAAGCAAGAAAAGGAAGCTAGGGTTTACTTGGGAAAAATTAGGGTTTCATCTTATATTTACTAGCTAAGGGTTTAAATCACAAGGGTGTGATTGTTATTCTTGCCTCTACTCATTCACACAAGGTTATTTAAAAACTTAACCATTTCATACTTATAATTTTATGTGTTCATATGTTCTATTTAGCTAAATCACCATTTAGGATACTTTTGAATATGTGAAAGGGATTTTTACTTATGATCAATGTTTTGTGAACTTATTTACATGTTATATGGATGCTAATATGATGTTAAAAGGAATGTATAAGTGTTTTAACATGTTGGTTAAGTATTAACATGTATATGAACAAATTAGGGTTTCAATGTTAACTTAATAAGTTACAAGTGAAAATGGTGTAAATAACATGTTAATCTTGTATTCATGGAAACTCTTGGACAAAACATGACCTAATGGACCTAATATATGTAATACATAAGATATAATTGTTGTAAAGTAGTTGTAACAAGGTGTTGAAGCTTAATGGTACAAAAATCAAGCTTAAAACATGTTTTAATCACAACCTTTAAAAGTTTCTGTTTTGGTTCGAATTTGTTAACAGCCATATTAGGTTTTATAAAGATAGTACATCTCATAAGGATTCCAAAATGATAAGAAACTCGAAAATCGGATTTATAACGAAGAAGATACGCTAGTTACGAGTTTACGACGCTAAATACTTTATAAAACAAATTTTATAAAAAGTTACTATTCATGGCAGAAACTTATACTTTGTAAACATCAATAATATGATAAAACTTTCAATTACGAGAACGTGTTCGAAAGAATCGCTAAAAACGGAGCTATAACGAATAAGATACGACATTTACGGGTTTTGCGTTAATAAGTTATAATCTGTAATGAACAGTAAAAACACTATTCACAACAGAATCTCGGAAACTTAAAAATGCAATATTATGATCACTCGTCTTAATACGAAAGCGTGGGCGTAAGAAACGCGAGAAACGGACTTAAAACGACAAAGTTATGTCATTTTTGCTAAAGGCGTAATTATAAACGTTTTTACTTTATAATTACGATTTCACTTAAACGATTAGATGGTGATATAGCTATATAGATATATATATGTTATTAGTTATCGAAGTGCTATATTACTAGGGAATTTCATAATGAGGCCTCTTCGGATGGCGTATTGACGAGTTGTTGGATTTACGATTTAAAGTATCCTAACTCCTCGTACGTCATGTCATGACCTCTTAATTATGATAGCCCGAACGATAGTACGATGATAACTATATAGGATTATATATGGTTGTTGTTAGACAACGTACTTGAATACTGATTCGACCTATATTAACTAGGTTGCATTCGGGCGTTAGCGTGACGCGTTTTTATTTGGGATATTTTATTATCAATTTACTCACTCAAGGTGAGTTCATAGCCCCATGTTTTACAATTATTGATTTACAAGTTTTTGGGGTGAGAAACATATGCATGTTTTACAAATTGGACGCAAGTGTACATTTTATCATGATTACGTTTTGCCTAAGTAGCGATAACCCACTATGCCCATGAATCATGAACTGTCAATTACTGGAATGTGAGCGCGAATGATTATAGATAGATCTATTTGGGATTGACCTCCCCGTTCGGGTGACTAGCTATCACTGGAAACGAACGTATATCATGTCGGATTTTGGATGTTACGGGTTGAACATCGTCACGGGCAATGTAGGCAATATTTATATATTGTATTCATTTATGTCGAGCTTCGGTGTCATGAGCTTAGGAAAACGTAATTACATTTTGTGATGTCTGCATCTGTTGCATTATCACGGGGAAAGTCTTGCGGTCCTGCTTATACATTTACATAAACCTATGAAATTCACCAACTTTATGTTGACGTTTTAAATGCAATGTTTTTCAGGAGATCATTAGGGCACGGGGTGCAAAAGGGATACATTGGTGGTTATGTTTTGGATGTCCTGCATTAAAGATTTAGTCGCATTACATTTTGTATATCTGTTATGGGCTGGAAATCTTTGTAATAATAACAAGTAAACAAGTGAAGCTTCGAGCTTTTGTAAACATTTTGTTAAATCCAATGTATCAGTTTTAAAACGACTTTTAATTGTCGTTCAATATATATCTTGTGCTAGTGATCTGAGAAGTAACACGCCCCGGACCCTTATTCCGCTGCGACCCAATTTGGGGGTGTTACAGATTGGTATCAAGAGCCAAGGTTATAGAGAACCAGGTCAAATGTTTTTGCTGGACTATAACCGTTTTCAAACATTGCATTCATACAAAGGGGTTTTCACGGGACATACATACACTAATTGTGCATTAGTTGGTTGAACTAGATGCATTCATGATTGATATACGTGTTTATAAGATATTACGTATATAAGGATAAGAGTCTTATATTAGCATACTTATATAAGCTACTTTTGATTTCAGATATTATCATGTCAGATTCTGAGCATTCTACAGTTACATACACATCAGTATCCATTCCAGTTGAGGACGATTCAGACATGGGGTCACCAGGAGTTGATAGACCACCATCACCGGACTACGTGCCTGGCCCTAAGGAGCCAGAGCAGGCACCACCCTCACCCGTTTACTTACCTTATGTACCGGAGCCGGTGTACCCGGAGTATATACCACCCGAGGATGATGTCTTTCCAGCCGAGGAGCAGCCGTTGCCTGCCGCTACCTCACCCACTGCTGACTCACCAGGATATATTCCCGAGTCTGATCCAGAGAGGGATCCGGAGGAGGATGATGAGGAGGAGGAGGAGCACCTAGCTCCTGCCGACTATACAGTTGTTGCTTTACCAGCTGTTGATCATGTCCCATCCGAAGAGGAGACCGAGCCATTTGAGACTGATGAGTGTGCGGCCACACCACCATCACCACCATCACCCCTTATTCCATACTCATCACCACTTCCCCAGATACCATCTCCACTATTACCTATACCATCACCACCACCCAATAGCCCTACTCATATCGAAGTTCCTGAGAGATGTTTACCGCTTCGGAAGAAGCTACGTTTTGCTGCTCCCACCCCTAATCATGAGGTCGGGAAGAGTTCAGCAGCCGGTGCTGCTAGGCAGGATGGACCTGTCGTAGCGAGGGAAGACCCTTATTCCGTAGCAAGGGGAGACCTTTATGTATTTGTTGATAGGGTAGATGTCGTTTCTGGACGTCCGATGTCTAGGGAGTTAGACTATGGCATTACAGATACATGGGATGATCTGGTAGAAGCCATCGAGGAGATTGCACCGACCACCCTAGAGGGGGTCAATTAGAGGGTTACCAATCTTTCTACCACTGTTAAACAGGAGACTACCATCATGTATGGTATGATGGAGGATGCTCAAGATGACCGGTCTCTACTAAGAGCCCGAGTCAAACTGTTGTATAGGGATAGGCCTGTTCATCGTCGTTTAGCAGTAATGATAGAGAGAGAGGCTAGGATGGCTCGTGAGGCTTGGGGACTATCCATGGACGCTAGCGACTATGCACGTTCAGATGTTATGTCATTACGTACTACGATAGTGGGGCAGCGTGCATTGATTTCAGAGTTACAGTCAGCAGATCATAGGAGACAGGAGGTGATTAAAGAGTTGTTGGCAGCAGACCACCAGAGGCAGGTCCAGTTGACTAAGGCATTAAAGTTGCTAAAAGGACTACAGACTCAGATGGCCGAGTTTCAGAGGCAGCATGGACCCGCAAAAGGTCCGGCACAGCCTGATGCACCAGGGGAGGCTGGTAGCAGTTCCTAGATTTGGTTATGTTGTAGCTATGCTATGCAGCCTGTTAAGTATTATGGGTTATTCCCAGCTAGCAGACTGTATAGATCTTTTGTTTTGTTTAGCTACCCAGTATAGGTCTTTTGTTCAGGTATTATCTACCTTGTACAGCATACTAAGTGTTACGGGTATATCCCGGCTAGTATGGCTTTAGGTTGTTTCTTTTGTCTTGTAACCTAAGTGTAGTAATCATCTTGTATCTGAACCGAACATGTATGTTTTTCCAAGTTATATATGAAATGGACGGATTATGTTATCTATGAAATCGAATTTATATTAAATGAATGTCGATTTGGTTATACTATGGTTAATTTCAATAACAGTTGTACATTTCACTATGCGATGTGATCTCGTTTTTATTTAATGTGTATATGTTATGTCATAGTTATGATTTTATGAAATCTAACGGGTATTATGTTTTCTTGTGATTTAAAGAAAATGGCACCAAGAGGAAGGCCCACGAGGTTAAACCCAAATGCAACACCAACACCAGTCACAGACACTCATACCACTACATCTGTCACCAACGCCCAAATTCAGGCAATGATTAACGAAGGCGTTACAGCTGCACTGGCAGCACGTGATGCAACCCGAAATGGCGATGATAGCCATACTTCAGGAACGGGTGCCAGAAGGCCTGTGCAAGTTGCTCGTGAATGCACCTACCCGGACTTCCTAAAATGCCAACCCTTGAACTTCAAGGGCACTGAAGGAGTTGTTGGACTCACTCAGTGGTTTGAAAAGATGGAGTCTGTTTACAGCATAAGCAACTGTACAGTAGCATGCCAGGTCAAATTTGCTACGTGTACCCTGCAAGGAAATGCTCTTACATGGTGGAACTCCCATGTTAAGACCACTACTCCTGAAGCTGCCTATGCAATGCCATGGAGGACACTGAAAAAGATGATGACAGACAAATACTGCCCAAGGGGCGAAATTAAGAAATTGGAGTTCGAAATGTGGAATTTAAAGGTGAAGGGTACATATGTGGTAACCTATAGCCAACGTTTCCAAGAACTGGCACTAATGTGCGATCGAATGTTTCCGGAAGAAATAGATAAAGTTGAGAAATATGTCGGAGGCTTGCCCGACACGATCTGTTGGAAACACAAAAAGTGTCAGTCACTTCCAAGTTGTAATAGGACTTAAGCCTTCGTAGATCGAGAACCATTTAATTAAAAGAAAGCTAAATCCAGCCCAAGGCCCCATGGGAAAGCCCATCATGCCTATGGGCCACCCTCCATTAACTATATATAGCCCTCTCTAGCCTTGCAGAGTTGTTGGTTGATTCTTTTCTTCCATATTTCCACATAGTAATAACATCATCCATTCCATTACTTTCTCTCACTAAACATCACACCCACAACTCTTCTCTGTGTTCCTTGTGGTAATCATTTAGTGACATTGTTTCTTCAATTGGTATCAAGAGCCATTGATGTTGTGTTAGTTTTTTGTGTTTGTCTTGTAATTGCGTTCAAAATCGTTATAAGTAAGTCAAAATATTTGATTCAAAATTTTTTGGCGTAAAAAACCTTAAAGTTTTCATTTTAATTGCACCTATAGGGTTGGTAACACTAGTTGTACAAGAATTTTTGCTAAAAACCATTCAAAAAATGTGTCTTTTTGAGTTTTGAAAATTTGAGTTTCGTAAGAGTAGTTGGAACCGACACAGTAACAACCGAACAGTTCCACCGAATGAGTAAGCTGATCAAGAGAACCGAACTAGCTCAGTTATAGTGGGAACCGAACTAGTATCTCTTTAGCAACCGAACGAGTTGTCTATTTCAAGAACTGAACTAGTTCATCTGTGTTGGAACCGAACTAGACTCCTGTCAGTTAGAACCGAACTAGGGTTCACAGTTTGAACCAAACGAGTTAATCAAAACTAGAACCGAACGAGGTTTACTCAAGTTGGAACCGAACTAGCGTAGTTGTTCGACAACAGAACGAGATAACCGAACAAGAAAAAACCGAACTAGGCAATTTCTTTGTCCAACCGAACTAGTGCAAATTCATTTAAGACACACTAACTCAAATTTCTAAAATATACTGATATTCCTTTGACAATGTAAAATCCCTTGAAACATTAACTTGTTTTCCAGGTTTTGTGTACGAGAAATGAAAAAAATCCCGAGAAGATTCATTTCCAATACTCAACAATCACATAACACAAACACAATTTTCTTTCTACCACCCGATCGCAGGGGGGATGGATGTAAATTGTAATCATTTTTGTGATAACCAACAATGATGACTCTTGCCAATAAGTCGACTTCTTTCAGGAGGAGACAACAAACCACCATTGCATGAAAAACACTTGTATGATTCTTGAAGAGCCGAATGACGGGACAGGAGTAACAAATGGGTTAGCTGGGGCTAACGGGTCAGTTGGGGTAAACGAGTCTGTAGGGACAAATGTTTCGGCTGGGGTAAATGAGTCTGCAGGGAAAAATGTTTCGGCAGGGGTAAACGGGTTGGTCTGGTCATAAGCGTCAACATCAACTAGAGTTGGAGAGTTGAATGAGGTAGGAGAGTTGATAAGTGTAAAATACACATATCCATTTATGCCTAAAAATTACCCAATTAAACCCAAAATAAACCAAAAATGGCAAAAATATGCTTGTATTTATGTTTTGTGTGTGCAGGTACGGATAAGTCAAAAAATCACAAGAAAACAGTCAAAAACGGGCAAGCACGGACACGAGAATCAGAAGAGTACAAAGCCGAAGCCAGAAAAGCCATTACCCTAGCCCATGTCCTTTTATAACAACCACAAGGGCCAATCTTGCAAATCCCGAAAGTTATTTATAACTTGAAAAAGGGAAAAGAAAGAGAGGGACTGAAAGTATAAAAATGCCAAACTTATAACAGTTTTAACTGTCAAAAATTGGGCGCCAATCCCTTTTACTGTTCACCTTTCTTCCCCGTTTCACCATCCAGGGTAAATCAAAGGGGTTTTCCAAATTAAAGGGTGCTTAGGTCAATTCATGAGCTCACTAACACAAATGAAGGGACAAATCAGTCTTTATCAAAGGATTACTTAACCTCTCCCAATCAAAGGCCACGTCAACAATGGTGAAAGCACAAATTTAAGTGGGTTTTTGTGCTAAAACACTCACAAAACTAGCACAAACGTCACATCAAAGAATGACATGCTGGCAATCCTCGGGTGTCCACAATTTGATCAAACGGCCACAATAGAAGCTCAAATGATTGAAGAAATGATTGGCTGAGATTGAAAGATTGGAGAGCAGGGCAAGAGATCCTAGAAGCTTCTTTCAGCACCTATAAATAGGCCTCACCTCTCACACACACGATATCTAGTTTTTTAGTAATTTTAGTCTAGCTTAAATTTCGTATTTTTCTTAAATGTAATTTTCTTAAATGTTTTGTAATCTCCTTTTCAAGTAATGTAATCAGTAACTTTCATTAATGAAATTTAGTTTAAGTCATTTATAAGCTATCTTTTCTTTTTATTCAAAAGTTCTCTTAATAAGCCAAACTGTCTCAATAAGCTAATAAGCTCATTTTAAGCTCTTTTAGTCTATAAGCTAAAATAGAGCTTTTTTGGAAGGGGGTCTTAACTTGGAAGAGATCCCAAGGACTTATACCCTAGCTTATCTAATAGGCTAGGGAGCTTGTAGCTGCTCTTAATTGAGTCCTCTTGTTTAGCTAGAGAATCAAGTAAGTTTCTCTTTTCCTTTTTCTCTAATTTCAGTTTAACCTGTTTAGTTATAGCTTATATGCTTATTATTGCTTACTTGCTTATTCTCTTTGCTTATTAGTTATTATTTGTGTTTAGTTTAGCTTAATAATCTTAGATGTTCATCTGTTTTTGCTTTTGATAGTTTAGATCTTTGTCTTTAATATATCTGTCCTAAAAATATATAAAAACAAAAAATAATAGTGTAATCTCTTAGATCTTCATTCTAGCTTAATTTAGTAGTTAGATTTTGTCATTTAAGTTTGTTATAAGCTATTAGTTATCTGGTATTAATTCTTTGTTAAATGGATTCTCATTTTAAGCTTTATCAAATCTGTCTATATGCTTAAAGGGGTGTTTGGTTTAAGCTTATTTGACCACAAAAAGTCAATCAAACCTGAGCAAAACATTTTGGTCAGCTGAGTTTTTCAAATTTAACAAGTTTTAAAAAGAATTCATAAGTTAGTTTGTGTTTTTAAAGTTATTAT
>BQNB010159175.1:0-14941 GCA_026074375.1 Tanacetum coccineum | reverse complement strand
GTAAAGATCTATTCCTCTGAATGGCAACTTAGATAGACTAATATGCATAAGGGATTAAGGCAACTTCTTTGACAATTTAGGAATCATAGTCTTTCTAACTGGTAGAGAATTTAGATAACCTAAGTCGTAGTTTAGTTAACCTTGATTTTACCTCGCTTTTAAGCCTATTTTAACTCAATTAGATAGCATAATTAACGAGTTTTAATTAGCCTGCTAAGTTAAGTTCTAATTTTCCTTCAAAATAGAAATTTTGATCTTAAGTGTTTTTGGTCTAAATCTATTAGATCGGTTCCTTAAAGATTTCACTAGATCGAGTCCTTAATGAGAATAGCAAGATCGGGTCTTTAATCAAATCAACTAGATCGGTTCATCTTAAAAAAACTAGATCGGTTCCTTTTTGAAAATAAACTAGATCGGTTCCTTTTTTTTTAAAAACTAGATCGGGTCCTTTTTGAGAAAACTAGATCGGTTCCTTAAGATTAATGACTAGATCGGGTCCTAAAGGGTTTCTACTAGTTCGGTTCCCAAAGACATTTGACTAGTTCGGGTCTCACATGTTATAAAGATCGGGTTCTTAAGAGTTTGACTAGATCGGTCCTCAAAGTGTTTTGATTAGTTCGGTCCCCAAAGGGACTTGACTAGATCGGTCCTCAAAATGTTTTGATTAGTTTGGTTCCCAAAGGGACTTGACTAGATCAGTTCCTTAAGGAAAACGACTAGATCGGTTCCTTAAGGAAAACGACTAGATCGGGTCCACACTTATAAACATTCCCAAACATGATTTTTGCAAACGAATTAAACATTTCTATCATTTTTAACTGTTTTAGCAACATTTATAAGCACTTCTAACATTGAAACATTTCACTAGCAACAGCGAAAAAGGCCTATTCGATTAAATCGAGCAAGAACACAAATAATTTATCATGATTATACATGTTTATGCGTGTTAAGACATTCTAATATATTCAAGAGATCATAAACTACATTCCCAATTCATTACCCACTAACAATAAACATCCTAATCAAAAACCCCAAACTGGATGAACACAAAATCAACCATAAATCATCCATATGTTAATGTTATACAAAACTGAATGAAACGAGTGATTATTACACTTAAACATCAACACTTCTCTCGCACCCCCAACTATATTAAAGTTTTTACATAGTTTTGATTTTGAGGAACCCTAAATCAATTTTTTAGGGTTTTCAACTTTAAATCAGTGTTAAATCTTAATTCCTTTGAGATGTGAGTTGTTTAAGATGTGCTGAACACTTTTCTTTTATACCTTAATGCACAAAATCAACTAGAGATGGAAGATTGGAGATGACGATCGAGTGTTGGTGAGGGAGGGAAAAAAATAAAGTTTATGTGTGTGTTTGTGTGTGTAGGGGACGGGGTGGGGTGGGTGGTTATTAACAAAAATTCGATTTTAACACATTTGGCCCCTCAAGTTGCATAGCCTTTTTACTTTTCAATTATAAGTTTTATAAGGTACATAAAGTTTAACATATGGCACACTTAGTCCCTGTTTTTAACTAGCATACCTAAATAAAACTTATCATTGCACATTTACTTCCTAAAGGCATAAGCACATAACATATAAGGCACACATAAGTTAAAATTATTTTACTATCCTTACAAATGATATTCCGTTATTGTTTAAAACCTTTTCCCCTTTAATCACATTATTATTATAAAGAAGATATTTGACATTTTCTCCGCCTCAAACAATGACCCGTTTTCTATTTAAAGAGCTGTAGTCGTTGTTTGAGTGGTCAAATGTCCTTGAAAAGCATTTTCTAATGAAGCAATGTTTTGTTTTGAAAATCAAACACCATGAAATAAGATTTCTCTTATTTTAACACATAAGCGCACTGACACGTACACTTATGATTATATTAGAAGCACGGGTTGTGATGCAAAGTAATCACAAGCCTTTGCATGGTCATAAAGTAGACCATGCCCGAGAATAAATTCCCGTTGAGAGGTCAAGTTTCCTTTTTAACGGAATACTTGCCTTTAAGATGATGACCAAGTTGCTATTTGAAATAATAGCAAGCCATTTTGGCATGTTTTGAAAGCTTTTGAAACTTCTGCTCGAACTTCATTTACAGCCTCGTATCATTATTAAATGACATTTCTAAGGCCGTAAATGTTATCGGTTTTCAGAAGACATGCCAGAGATACATATTTTTGTCTTATTCTGATTTTATAATTTTGTATTTTGATTTCATAAAAGTTTTCTGAAAAATGAAAAATCTTTTTGGTTTTTATGGTTTTTTATATATACATATGATACAGGATATTTGAATAGGTACCACCACTATTCTTCAGTTTCATTTGCCAATTGTTTTAGAGTTTCTGGCGTAAAACTTCGCATTCCTAGCTTGTTGATAAGAAATTCAATTCTTTCTCTGGATAGGGCTTTAGTGAAGATGTCCGCTAGTTGATACTCCGTGTTGACAAAGTAAAGCTCTACTACTTCATTCTCAACTTGCTCTTTTATGAAGTGGAATCTGATGTCTATATGCTTTGATCGAGAATGTTGAACGTTGTTGCAGCATAAGGCAATAGCGCTTTTGTTATCACAGTACATTGGAATTTTACTGAATCCAAGGCCATAGTCAGTAAGCTGTGATCTCATCTAAAGGATTTGAGCACAACAGCCAGACATAGCAATATGTTCAGCTTCCGTACTGGATATCGCAACGCTTTTCTGCCTTTTTGATGACCAGCTAACAAGTCTGTCTTCCAATAATTGCATACTTCCAGATGTACTTCATCTAGTATCTTGGCAACCCACCTCTTAGGTATTTAAAGATTCTTTTTACAGCATGGAGGTACTTTTTGGTAGGCTTTGCCTAATACTGGGAACACATGCATACAACAAATGTTAAGTTCGGTCTACTGGCTGTAAGATACATAAGAGTGCCAATCATTCCACAAAAGTGTGTAGGATCTACGGCTTTCCCTTGTGTATCTTCATCCAGTTTGGATTTCTCCACCATGGGAGTATCCACGGGGTCACTAGATTCCATACCATATTTTTTCAAAGATTCGAGAGCATATTTAGACTGGTTTATAAAGATGCCTCTAGGACTTTGTGAAATCTGTAGTCCTAAGAAAAATGATATTTTGCCCATCATCGACATCTTAAACTAAGAACACATTATTTTGGAAAATTGGTCACATAATTCAGGTGTAGTAGACATAAAGATTATATCATTAATGTAGATTTGTACCAGGAGAAGATATTTTCCTTGTCTTCTTATGAATAATGTGGGATCCACGGTTCCTTTAGAGAATTCCTGAGAAAGTAGAAACTTTGACAACAGATCGTACCACGCGCGAGGAGCTTGTTTCAACCCATAAAGAGCCTTCTTAAGCTTATACACATGATTCGGATTGTCTTGATCCACAAACCCGTCCGGTTGGCTGACATAAACTTCTTCGCGCAGAATGCCATTCAAGAATGCCGTCTTTACATCCATTTGGTAGACAACCATATTCATGTGGGCACACAAATCCTTCTGTTTGAGAAACGTAGACCTCTTCTTTGAGTTCGCCATTTAAGAAAGCCGTTTTGACGTCCATTTGGCAAATCGTCATATTCTTATGAGCTGCGTTTTCTATGAAGATACGGATGGCCTCTATTATAGCAACCGGTGCAAATGATTCCTCGAAGTCGATTCCCTCTTCTTGCCTGATTCCCTGAGCAACTAATCTTGCCTATTATTAGTACCACCCCCCATTATTTCATCCTCTTGAACCTTATAAAATCCACTTTTAGCTTGATCAATAACACTTTATCTGGACACGCACCAATTCCCCAAACCTCTAGTCCTTTGAAATTTCATGAATTTCTTCTTGGATCATTGCATTCGATTGTTATGACGTTGGGTCATTGCCTATGTTTGAAGTTCTTTGGGTTTCTATACCGAATCTGGGAACGGCACAAATAACGACACAACATGGCTCAAGTTTATGGAGAGCTGCTTTCTCATATAACATGAGCAGAGAAGGATTGCCAGATTTACGTGTACTACAGAATGAATCACTTTTTAGTCTTTCCATCTACCAAAGGTGATCAAAAATACAGAAGTGTGGGTTTTCGTCTCGCACGTTCGAAGTGATATGATTACACTTGAAGAAGTTTAATTCTTTATGCAGAAAATTCATAAGAGGCTCATCATGAAAAATTAAAGTTTGGGATTCTTCAAAAACCTTGAGAAATGTTTAGATATGTTCTTATTCTTGTGTATGGAGCATCCTGGACTCAATGGAAGTTGAACACAGGGAAACGGTAAAATCAACAGCTCTCGGAGTAGCATCTTTCTTGAAATTAGAAACACAATGCGAAAGGAGTAAAGTATTCATCGAACATAGTTGAAACAAGCGACCCAATCATCTCTTGGTGCGATAAGAATACAAGGTGTTGAGGAGAAAAGGGTTTTGAATCACGAGTCTCTGAACAGGATGGTGCAGGAGTCTAGAAATGCGAAGCCTCGGGATCCTGAACTGAATTATTCACAGAAGCCAATTTGTCGACCTTCATCGAATGACACATGAATTGTTTTCTAAAATTGTCCGGTTTCTATTGTTGTAAGATATCCCTGAACGCTTTCTTTGCGAGCATTACAGTTAAACTAACTGAAAAACCGATAGTCGCTTTTGCATCTAATTTACACCAGGTCGTCATTGTTATTGGAGTATAAAACGATGCACCAAAGATATGAAAGCAATGATAAATCCAGTTTCTTCTACTTGTCATAAAAGCTCGCCAATGGATTTTGTTGTATCGAAGTGCTGAATTAGCCATGAACCAATGTTCTGGGTCATAACAGGTAGTATTGATTGCTTCGGCCCCATAAAAATAATGGAGCTTTAGAGATCTTAATATAAACATTCGTAACGAGCAACTTCTACAAAGAGTTTATGTTTTTCAGACCTTTCTGACAACGTCGTATCCTGCTGATAGAGTGCGGGACAACAAGATGTTTGATGCGAGATAGCCAAAATTTCATAAAGTATCATGAAGTGTCTGATTTACAAATTCAGTTCATTATCTGTTCAGCATCATTACCGGATAAGGCAAATTCAACACGAACTTGAATATTTTTTATGCATTTAAATGAGGCCTAGGAGCTCATCATTTTGTCCTCAAAAATCTGACCCAAGTAAATCTTGAGTAATCGTCAACAATCACTAAGATATACCTGTGTCCCTATTAATACTCAGCCACAATAAACCTACTCGGCACTACAAATCCATACTGCAAATGATAAGATATAGTTTCTCATGGTTTATTCTTCATGCATTGGCTTGATGAGAGGATTTCTTGCTTTTTTTCTAATGCACATGCTGGAACACAGATGATCTTTTCTAAAAATTTAAAGCCTGGAATACCTCGTGCAAGAACGACATTTGCTAGCTTTTAAAGTACCCGAAGTTGAGATGTGATAACCGACGGTGCATAACCAACTCATAGTACTTTGAGACGCTTTGGATAGAAAGACAGATCGATGATGTTTTAAAGCATGTCATCAAGAAAAATTGCGTGTACAATTTGTGTCATCGAGATCCCCAAAATAGAATACAACAAATACCGTTTCTAAATTAGACGAATCAAAGCAAGTGTCTTTATTTTTACCAAAAAGTACTATCAAGATTCCGTGTCGCAAAATTGACCAACAAAAATAAGTAATGTCCCAACGCCCCTCGACATAGAATACTCATGAGAATAGTCCACATTTCCTAGCTGATAGTCACCATCATCATCTATACCTCCATTGCACATGATTGGCTCAGTACCCAATCTAACTACTCTCCAGAAACTATCTTCTCTACTAACAAAGTAGTTCATGAGACTGAGCAACGATCCACACTTGCGTCATATGCTTGTCAACATGGCCCCATAGTCCACCGCTATCCTACAAGAAACACTCTGGACAACCTGTCAATGACAAAGAAGAATCGCCGATGAGGAAAATCTGTAGCATTGGATCCTCGCAATATGAATGGTTACTGAGATGAGTTACGCATTCTTAAATTCTACCAGTCTCAGCTTCTTTTTACTCGAACCTACATTTTTAACATTTATTGCGGTTTCCTTCCCGCTGTAAGACTTTAAGCTTCTGGATTTTTTGTTTTCCAACCTTAAGTGGGTAAGTGGTTTTTCTTAGGATCACTACGTTAGCTGAAGTTATCCCAAGTTAAAGGAACGAGTTACACCAACTAAATTGAAAGTTCTGTGCTGTTGGTTTCCAATTAAGTCCTCTTCATAAATACATGACGCCGTAGGTTTCCAAAATATTTGTTTGTTATGTTTTCTTAGCAGATTCTAGTCAACGCTATTCACATTTTACACAAAATCAAGAAGACACATATCATGAACACCATCAAACATAGATTTTTTACAAGTAGCACAATTAAGTTTAGAATTCGCTTTTAACAAAGAATGCTTAACATCAACATCACGAATAGGTTCATCAACAAGATTCTATTTACTAATTTTCCTAGGTTGGGCTTCTACTTTATTCTTCATGTTCATAACATGGTGTTCGCAGAGATCCTGTCATCTTTTTATTGCTTGCGTAGGACTTTGATCCAGCAATTCTACAAAGTAAGAACACTCAATCCTGTACGAGACAACACAGGTGTGTCTAGAATCTGATTGTTGTAAGATGAACTCTACCTGTTAATGTTGCTTCAGGAGTGAGAGGTTAACAAACCCTAACTTATCTTCACATTGTATTTGGGTGTGATAGCAACCTTTTTTTGCACTATAAGTTTAATCGCTTTAGGGCTTGTATCTCAAACATAAACAAGTAACCCTGATTACTTGGTGCAATCCTTCCAGGCAAAGTCTAACACAGCTTATCTTAAAGGTAGTTGTTGCTTTAGCTTGTTCGACTATTCCCCAAAAGAAATTCAAGCTATTCCAGATTGTAACTAAAGGTAATTATGTGAGCTTCTATTCTTGCAATAACCTAATGGACCAAAGGTTCTAAAGTCTATCTGAACATTCTTGGAACCATAGTGTGGCAGATTGGTAATTTGGTCAACAATATCAATAATTTCTTTCTCTTTAATTTTCCGTAATCATTTTTCAAATGATGTTAGCACAAAACCTTATCTTGAATTTAAGCTATTAAGATCCTTATTTTCAACACATTTAAAGTTCAGTTTATCTCTGTTCTTTAGTACGAAACACGGCCTTGTATTTTTAGTGATCAAACCTGATCTTAAAAACCTGTTTGACATGATTAATTTCATTACAAAGACGCTCATTTTCCAAAAGCAATTTTGCCACACTATTTTCTAGTTCCACATTTTTGGTCTCTATTTCATAATAATCATAATTGACATTCTCTTCCTTAGACTTTTCTCTCATTGATTTTATAATTTCCTTCAACTTACAAATGTAGTGTGTAGTGTCATTGTATTGAAGCGACTTTCAAATCCATCATATTTTCCAAACAAAAATTGAACAATTTGAGAGCATTTGTGATTTCACAAGATTATGGTTTTTTGAAATTTTTTTGATAAGTTGTATTTTACAATTCAAGAGAAATTACAATGTTTTTCAAGTGTATAACTTTTCAAAAGATCATTATGCGCATTTTGTGATTTCAAAAGCTCGGCATCAAGATTGAAACACTTATCACAAGATTCATTTCTCTTTCTTTCCATATTCACAGATTCACCATTCAAAGACATATAATTCATCACAGTTAAAAGAACATCTTGAGACATGATTTGTTGTAAGAGTCGATCATTTTCTAAAAGTAATTCTTTCTTAGCAATTTCTAAACATTGTTTGTCAACTGAAGACTGTTGAACAACAACATCCATTTGGTCAAAAACTGTTGGTACTCTCCAACTGCTGTAATTTCATTTAGAATATCTTATATCAAAACCCTTAGAAAGATGTCTTTTAAAATATTTAGAAATGGAATAATTTCATTGTTAAAAACAGCTTTAGTATGTTCAAACCCCCATTCACCTTCTGTACGAGCATCAGGTGTAGTCCTTATCTTCACCACATTGTCAAACCTGGCAAAGTGAAATTAACTCTTCATGTTGTTAAGGGTTTAATTCACCCGAGCGTTACCTTGAGAGGAAGGTATACCTTAGGACTTCTATTTGACCATGTATGCATCAGAAGGTTACTGGGTAAGGATTTGGACAAACGCAACAAAAAGCTTGTTCAGCCGACAATGTCCTTGTTGGGGATATAACGTTTACGTAAAATCTTGCTGAGATAAGTGTCCTTTTTAATTTTTACAATGATGCTTATAGGTGTACGAGTAATATTTCGTTTTAGAGTGGGGCCTCGGTAGGAGTCCTGTTACACCTGTTTTCTACAATTTTTTATCAGACTCTCTTATTATTTCATAAATCATTTTCCTCCCCCGATCATCAAATCACATGCATAGCTCATGTTTACAAAATAACAATACCAATTATACAAGTTGGTTTAAAATCCGCTGAGCTTTCTTAAAGATAAAAATGGATTTTGATAACCTTAGAACTTTGTTGTGTATATTATTTATAAAAAATCTTAGGCTTTGTTAAACATTGCACTGTTTAAGCAGATTGACACACTTTAAAAATAAAATAGTATCAAGTTTCTTTATCCTCTTTTTCCAAATCAATTCATTTTCCATATAATTATTTTCCTTTTTTCTTGGATTTAATTTTGAAAATCATGAATTTTGCAAGTAAGCATTCCTTTTTTTGATTTGTTTAAAAAGATTTTGCTCAAGTGAGTCAACTTGTTCTTTTCATGCAAGCCTTTTTTCTTTAATCAAATCATACCATTTTAAGAATCATCATTTTTTCAATGGCTGCTTAAATCCAATAATAAGACATTGTTCAAGCATTTTGCTCGTTCTTTATAACTCTCTAGCTCAGTCAGTTACTGATTCAATTATTTTGTTCTATATTTAAGCCTTTCCTAATTATTACATGAATAATCATTTGTCTCGACATTTGTTTAATCACAGATAAGATCATTGAATCTTGTTGTGCCTACAAATTAGTATCCTTAAACATTTTGCCTATTTGTCTCTTTGCAAATATTAAGAATACGAAATATATTGCTATCACTAAGTATCTCATTAAACTTAAAATCCACAACTTATGTTTTGGTTCAAAATCATGCCCACAACTTGATTTTCCATATCAATTAAAGATAGGTCCTTGAGATAAACGTCAGAACCATAGTGGAAATTTGGCCATGAGAAACCTCCTTTTGTATTCAAGACATCATCACAACCGAATCATACGTATCAAATCCTCAAGTCTGAAAAGCAGCCATTGCTGGAATTGATTGTCTGAACAACGTGACTATCTGGAACCCCTGGATCTGCAAGAAATGCGAGTTGGGCCCCCCCCCCCTTCTCCTTCATTGCCAAAATTTGTCTGCTTCTTGAGCTTCAGCTAACATTGCTTTTTTATCCTTATACCATGCTGCATTACTTGGTCCGACTTTAGGCTGAGTGCATTGCCTAGCCATATGTCCTTCACCTTGACAGTTGTAGCATTTAACAACCCTTGCCTTTCTACTTGCATTGTTTTCCCCCAGAACTAGTAGCATTACTCTTATAACCAGTACCAGAAAAACTTTAACCTTGTCTCCCCTGAACTTGTTGCACTGTGACCCTGCCATCTTGAATAGTGGCTTGGTTTCGATAAAGTTCTAAGTTGATTATTGGTTGAGGGGAACCTTGAGGAAGCTACAACTGTTAGAAAAGCCATTGCCTTGTTGAGACAAGCAATTAGATCATCTCCTGGAGAGAATACAGGAACAACAAAACCTGAGCTCACAATAGTACACGTCAGTCGTTATGTAAAACTTGTGGTGATCGATAACAATTTTTGGAACAGATAAGGTTTGATGAATCTTTTGAGACTGATATGGATAAAAAATAAAGTGGTGGAACAGATGATTAATTGAATTGAGGTTGTGATGGATAAGTATATGAGTAATGTTGATTGGGATGAATTGATCCATACTGAGATGGTGGAAACTGTTGTTTAAAGCCTGAGAATTGTTGTATGAAACTAATATGTGTTGAAGTTATTGGTTCATGCTGCTGATTTGACAACAAATACAAGTGATCTTGATTGCGTTCACAAGCAAATACTGACTTCATTTACATGGAGTTCGTGTTGTTCAAGATATGCATGAAGCTGATCAAAGTTGGTAGTATGCAAATCTTTTACCAGTTTGACATCAGTCACAAACTTACTCCATTCCAACTGGAAGACTGTTTAAGAACTTGGTATTAACTTGAAAATTCTCCCATTTTCATGTGTAGATTCCATGTCATTATCAGCTGATGAACTCAAGTAATTACTTAATGAAGTGATTCCCTTTGATGTGAGGTAAAACTTATCAAATGTATCATACAATTTACACTCTCTTTCCTGCTTAGACACAGAGGTACCTTGCATTAGTAATTGAACTCTCTCCCATAAATCCTTGGCAACTCTGTGATGATTAACAAGTGAATAGATATCATCTGGTAGACTTTGAAGAATGATATTGGTTGCCTTCATATCACAATCAGCTTGAATTTTCTCAGCACAAGATAATTTCAGCATATTTCTTTGTTATGGTCACCCCCATTCCTCTTCATAGTAGCCAATAAAACTGAAAGGGGGGGGACCCTCCTTCCAATGATTCAAGTATCATTCTCTTCGTGCTCTTCTGTTTTGCATTATAATTCCTTATACTTTCCAAGGAATCATACATTCCTTGTCTAACATTGGATGGACGATTGTCACACCGGAGATTATCATGTACCCTGTCAAGAGTAATCATTTGTCCAATTGGGAATCATTGAATCCATGTTGATTGAAGTAAAGTATTACTTGTGGATCAAACGATGATTGAAAGTAATTGTGTTTTAGTGAGTTGTCTTTTAAGTGTTGTAAATC
Organism: Tanacetum coccineum; assembly: GCA_026074375.1. Lineage (NCBI taxonomy): Eukaryota > Viridiplantae > Streptophyta > Magnoliopsida > Asterales > Asteraceae > Tanacetum > Tanacetum coccineum. The sequence continues at coordinate 3,990 of BQNB010159175.1, read as the reverse complement.
TTGAACTACACGGGATTTTACAACTCTTGATAAAACCGGGAAGATAATTGAATATTTCATGGGATTTTACAAATCAAAGAGATAAACCGTATAATTAACTTAGCAAATTTGAGTTGTTAACCTTAGTTCAAGTGAATTAATTTTCCTTTTAAAAGTTGTTAAATCGCCTTGTAAAGGGAAATTGTTAAATCGCCTTCTAAAGGAAAATTGTTAAATCACCTTTGCTTGGGAAATTGCTAAATCGCCTTGCACAGGGAATTGATAAATCGCCTTGGCTTAGGAGTTGCTAAATCGCCTTGCAAAAGGAATTGATAAATCACCTTGGCTTGGAAGTTGTTAAATCGCCTTCCACTACATAGTTGTTACATCGTCTTGCAATGAAAAGTTGATAAATCGCCTTGCAATGAAGAATTGATAAATCGCCTTCCAAAGGAAACTGCTAAATCGCCTTCCAAAGGAAACTGCTATTTCGCCTTGCAAAGGAAACTGCTAATTCGCCTTGCACTTAAAGTTGCTAATTCACCTTGCACTGAAAGTTGCTAAATCGCCTTCCAAAGCACAATTGTTGCTAAATCGCCTTAAAACTTACTACTAACTCAAAATGTTTCCAAAAACACAAAAAGACAACCCTTTTGATCGTTTTTTTAATTTCATGTACAACTAGTATTACTAAGCCTATATGTACCTTAAAAATGCAAACTTTATAGTTTTTAAGCCAAAAATTTTAAAATTAAGAATTGTACTTTGTAAGACTTTTCGAACACAAAATTTAAACAAAAATGATGTTTTTCTTGATTCAAAGCTTAGTTTTTTTTACACAAGCTTGAATCAAAAAAACCACATTTTGTTTAAATTTGTGTTCGAAAAGTCCTTACAAAGTACAATTCTTAATTTTTAAAAATTTTAGGCTTTAAAACTATAAAGTTTTGCATTTTTTAAGGTAAATATATGCTTCGTAATACTAGTTGTACATTAAATTAAAAAAACGATCAAAAAGTGCTTCTTTTTGTGATTTTGAAAATTTGAGTTTCGTTAAGTTTAAAGGCGATTTAGCAATTGTGCTTTGGAGGCGATTTAGCAACTTTCATGCAAAGGTGATTAGCAACTTTAAAGTGCAAGGCAATTAGCATTTCCTTGCAAAGGCAAATAGCAGTTTCCTTTGAATGCGATTTAGCCATTCTTTGAAGGCGATTTATCAATTCTTCATTGGCAAGGCGATTTATCCAACTTTTCAATTGCAAGACGATGTAACAACTATTAGTGAAGGCGATTAACAACTTCTAAGCCAAGGTGATTTTTAAATTCCTTTTGCAAGGCGATTTAACAACTCCTAAGCCAAGGCGATTTATCAATTCCCTGTGAAAGGCGATTTAGCAATTACCAAGCAAGGTGATTTAACAATATCCTTTAGAAGGCGATTTAACAATTTCCCTTTAACAAGGCGATTTAACAACTTTTAAAAGGAAAACTAATCATCTTGAACTAAGGTTACAACTCAAAAATTTGCTAAAGTAAATTATACGGTTTATCTCTTTGATTTGTAAAATCCCGTGAAACATTCAATTGTCTTCCCGGTTTTATCAAGAGTTGTAAAATCCCGTGTAGTTTCAAGACTTACAACACTCAAAAGACAACTCACTAAAACACAATTACTTTCAATCATCGTTTGATCCACAAGTAATCTTATAACATCAAATCAACATGGATTCAATGATTCCACTTGGACAAAAGAATACTCTTGCAGAGTACAAGATAATCTCCGAGTGCTGACAATCGTGCCACCAATGTTATGACAAGGACATGTATGATCTGGGAAAAGTATAATGGAATTATACATGCAAAACAGAGAGCACGAAAGAATGATACTTGAATCAATTGAAGACGGTCCACTCATTTGGCCTACTATTGAAGAGAATGGGGTGACCATAACAAAGAAATATGCTGAATTATCTGCTGCTGAGAAAATTCAACTGATTTGATATGAAGGCAACCAATATCATTCTTCAAATCTACCAGATGATATCTATTCACGTTTGTTATTTTTATTTTTTTTTTTTTTTTTTTGAATCATCACAGAGTTGCCAAAGATTTATAGGAGAGAGTTCAATTACTAATGCAGAGGTAACCTCTGTGACTAAGCATAAGAGATGAGTAAATTGTAATGATACATTGATAAGTTTTACTACACAAAGGGGAATCACTTTCATAAGTATTTCTGTGATTCACTCAGATGAATATTGACATAACATCTACAACATGAAAATGAGCAATTCAGTTAATACCAAGTTCTTAAACAGTCTTCCAGTTGGAATGGAGTAAGTTTGTGACTGATGTCAAACTGGTAAAAGATTTGCATACTACCAACTTTGATCAGCTTCATGCATATCTTGAACAACACGAACTATGCAAATGAAGTCCGTCTTCTGCGTGAACGCAATCAAGATCCACTTGTATTTGTTGCAAATCAGCAGATGACACCACCTCACTTCAACACTTATTAGTCTTCATACAACAATCTCAGCTTCAACAACAGTTTCCAACACTTATCAGTCTTCATACAACAATCCTCAGCTTCAACAATAGTTTCCACCATATCAATATGGATCAATTCATCCCACTCAACATTACTTATCTACTTATCCATCACAACATCAATTCAATAATTCTTCTGTTCCATCATCACATCTATATCAGTCTCAAATGAATCATCAAACCTCATCCGTTTTACAAATTTCTTATCAATCACCTCAAGGTTCTACACAACCTATGACTGAGTTACCTTTTGTAGACTCGGGTCTTGCTGTTCCTATATTTTCTCCAGGAGATGATGCTATTGCTTGTCTCAATAAGGCAATGGCTTTTCTAACATTTGTAGCTTCTTCAAGGTTCCCTTCAACTAATAATCAACTTAGAACTTCTTCGAATCTAAGAAACCAAGCCACTATTCAAGATGGCAGGGTCACAGTGCAACAAGTTCAGGGGAGACAAGGGCAAAGTTATTCTGGTACTGGTTATAAGAGTAATGCTACTAGTTCTGGGGGAAACAATGCAAGTGGACATGCAAGGGTTGTTAAATGCTACAACTGTCAATGTGAAGGACATATGGCTAGGCAATGCACTCAGCCTAAGCGACCAAGGAATGCAGCATGGTATAAGGATACATCAATGTTGCCTGAAGCTCAAGAAGCTGGACATATTTTAGATGAAGAGCAACTCGCATTTCTTGCAGGTCCAAGGATTCCAAACGGTCAAGCGGTTCAGACAATCATTCCAAACAATGCTGCTTTCCAGACTGAGGATCTTGATACTTATGATTCTGACTGTGATGATGTCTCGAATGCAAAAGCGGTTCTCATGGCCAATATTTCCAACTATGGTTCTGACGTTATCTCAGAGGTACCCTATTCTGAAACCTATCTTAATGATATGGAAAATCAAAGTGTGCATGCAATGCAGGATTTGGAACAAACACCAGCTGTGGATGTTATAGATAATAAGATAACAAGTGATAGCAATATCATTATGTACTCTCAATATTTGCAAGAAACACAATAGGCAAATGTTCAAGATACTAATTTGCATGCATAACAAGATTCAATGATCTTATCTGTGATTGAACAAATGTCAGAACAAATGATTAATCATGTAAATAATTGGGAAAAGGCTAATAAGGAACAATATAATGAATCATTAACCGCTGAGATTGAGAGATATAAAGAACGAGTCAAAACTTTTGAACAACGTCTTAATATTGATTTAAGCAGTCGTGAAAAAATGATTGATTCTCAAATGGATGATATGATTAAAGAAAAGCTTGCACTAAAAGAACAAGTTGACTCACTTGAGCAAAATCTTTCTAAACAAATCAAAGAAAAGGAATCTTTATTGCAAACATTTACTATTTTCAAAAATGAATCCAAAGAAAAAGAAAATAAATATATGGAAAATGAAATTGATTTGGAAAAGAAGATAAAGGAACTTGATAATATT
>BQNB010159174.1:0-12808 GCA_026074375.1 Tanacetum coccineum | reverse complement strand
AATCTCATCATAAGACACATGACGCTCTAAGTCGGCAACCTGATCTGTAGATAACCGATTCGGAAAGGAGAAACTGAGTTTCATACTGACCTTTGTGGGCTTTCTTCACTAAGATAGGATCTGTGCCCCACGTACCATCAACAAACACACCACGGATGGCTAGATTAGACCGTTTCTTGTTAATGATTCCATGAAAATACTTCGAGTTCTCGTCACCTTTAATCGCCCATCTGACTTTTGCTTTCTGGACGAAATCCATATCTTCCATCTCCTTTAGATCATTCAGGTTACTCATTAAGTCTTGTCGCCTAAAAATCAACGAATCAATAGGCCCATGTTCAACTGTTTGCAGAATGAGATGAAATCAAAAACTGAGTGTACAAATTACTATCTCCTTTGATTATTTTTATTTAACCTTGTTAACCCACAAACTGAAAACTTTTGAGGCCTCAATGTAACTTCTTCTTAAACCGAAATCATTTATTATTGTCCGAGATAAGCCAAGGCAGCGCCAAGTCCTGTTCCACCATATCATCCAAAACCATACGAGTTTGACCACGAATGATAGAACCTGAAAGGAATCGGTCCAAAGTCCCCCCCTTAACTTCACATAACAAAATCGGAACGATTGTCCAGAAAGATGCCGTCCAAACATAACACCGAAATGGAGGGGAAAATAGTAAGAATACCAACACGAAACAAGTATCCTATCCAACTTACACATTTTTTTCCCGCCGAACTGGTGTGACCAAGATAAACGTTAACCCTCCATTTTAATATCCACTAAACCAGAAAGAAGAAGTATGCAATTGATTAAAAAATAGCTAGCGTATATTAACCTTAAAACACTTACGCTTCGTCTTCACATGGTACGCACTTCTTATAGTCGCCCATAAAATAGCCACTCCATTTCCAACGACCCAACAAAATCAGTAAATATTCCCATAAACACCCCGTCTCAAAGAAGGTTGCTGCGGGCGTAATAACACAACAAGAAGGCTTAGTTTACTAGTACCACGTCCCATAAATGGCTACAAACCGAATCCGAGATCGTAACATAAACTTTCCTGAAAAAAGATACCTCCCAAATAAAAAGAATTCCACAAATTAACCAAGCCAGCTTCACTAAACACTAGTCATAATTCGAGTTACCCCACATAAAATTCACATCCATGGTGAGAACACCTTCTCCTTTCTTCGTTTCTTGAATTGCAATAAAATTAAGTTAATATTATTAGAAAACTATCTCTTTACCCACTCCTATTTTGACTTTGCTACCGAAGCCCTGAATATTTAAATACATAAAGAATCATCTAAAAACAGCCTCGTCTCCTTTCAATTATTGATAGGAATTGCGATATCTTTTTTCACACCCACCTCCATAGAATACCCCCCCCCCCCCATAGCCCTACCCTACACGAATCATCTCATCGAGCACTCCAAAACAATCCCCCTATTAATATTCCCAACTTCCTCCAACAGAGTACACGAAACATCTTCATGGACCACTTGAGAATGTTCATTACCTTAGCACTTATCGTTGGTGAAAACTCCTTATTCAATTCCTTGTCACTTGAATTCAAAGATCCCACTGGCGAGAACCCCGGGGGGTGTGACAAAGACGGACTCGGTTCCAAATTCTCCTCTACAGGCTTCTTTAGACCTAATAGATCATTAAGTCCAAACGGATCAGCAGAAATTGCCTATCCACAGTGTATCAAGCTGTGTTTCATTGACTGAGAAGATTTTCCATAAAAATACGGTTTCAGCAACTTCTCATCTCACTATATATTAAACTCACCTCCACTTCTCATAACGTGTTATACTTATTATCTTTAGATCCTACTCCTTGAACAGATTCGTCTCCGAAGGAATAATCAAGTTCCATTATAGATTCAAAAAGAAGGCGTCCAAGTAAAATAGCTCTGTTTGCGCAACCATAATACACTTTACCTTTAACAATAATTATAAGATCAAAATGACACTCAGGATGTTTAGTTAAAATGCATAGACGCTTCCTTCCAAAAGGAAGTCTCATACGAGTCTTCAATGTCAGCACTTTTCCCATTTGTTAACCGAATTATCAAAAACGATTTGCTAGACCAAGCATAAATTGGACTTACCCACAATATCTAACCACACTACTGCGTTCATCACTGACAAAGTCCGGATTAACTTTCCTGTATCACTTGAAACCAAGAATTGATACCCAACATGATAAACCAATTTCTTTTCGTATCAGGTTTATCACATTCAAACTAACCCACAAGCCTCCAAAGAATAGGCACAATGTAACATTCAACGAATCCCCTCGTCCACGAGAAGGGATTGTAACATGTAATGGAATCACAAGGACTTGACTCCCTCCCCATACAACAATTAGAGAAATCCCTTGCACAACACACTCCTCTATCTAACACCAGTAGCAGGAGCAGATGACAATCAAACGAATTTTCCAGTTGTACCAACGATTAACCGCCATTACACAACTGAAACATAAAAGTCACACCCTCCTTTTTTCTGATGAGAACCCGTTGAGCCAATTCCTATGGTCTGCATCCTTCCTTCGAACCAATATTTTTGGGACATTATATAGGATTCAGTTTGAGGTTTTTGAGGCTTATCATACCTAACCGTGTTTAGCAAAAACAAATGAATAACTCCAATCCATATCGTTGCATAAATTCTTCACACAATCTATTCGATTATTAAAGACCTTAATGAAACGGACAAATGCAAATCCCTTCCCGCCCTTTATTCAGACATTTTATTCGGAAAAAAACACATCTATAACCGTTCCATATACGCACATTTGTTCCAAAGATCACGAGAATTGACATAAACCGGAAAATTAGTTACAAAAACCGAATGGGAAAAATGTTTCTTGGTAAAATCATCCATTTGAGGAAAACTGCGGCCCTGGTAATGTTTCATAGAGTCTCATCCATTCCATCTTGTATTGAAGGGATTTCAAACACAACAATCACACGAAAAAGAATAGATCAAACCCTAAAAACATTCCATTTAAAGAGAAATCTAAAAACTTTGTGCTAATATTATCACGAATCGAATATAGAAGGATTTAGCATGATAACAACAGAAATAACAAACCCTAGATTCTCACTAAAACAATGAATGGTAATTACTTAGAACCAAGAAATCGATTAGAAATCGGAAACCCTAAATTCCTAAAAATCACGTCCGAATCTAACAAGATAGATTAGAGAAGCTATTATCGTATCTACACAAATCAACGTTATCGATGAATTTGAAAATCAAACAGGTTAGCAAATCGATAGAAGAGTGGATCTTGGATTCTTGAAGATGAAAGGATGAGGACCTCATGGATCAGGTTTTGTGTGTTTTTTACTCATAAATAACAGCGCAGATAATCTTGCTCAAGGTGCTACTGCGAGTTGACCTGTCAACATGATTTAAACTTACTTAAACGGATTAACGAATTTTGTTTAGGTTATGCTAACACAAATGATTTGTTTACTTAAAAGAGTCGGTTTTTAGTCGAGTTAATCTGATCAACTAACCCGTCAGGTAGTGTTACCCGTCAGGCTGACACTACCTTAATTCTTGCCCTTAGATACAACGACAATGTCAACAACTCAATTAACCGAAACCTCTTAGGAGTAAAAACATAATAAGCCTATAAAAAAACATAACAATTTTTAGTATTCACTTATTCGAATTAGGGTTAATTGAACTATGAGTTAAGATAAGAGTTATACGCAAGCACATGAAAAAGATCTTAACCTAAATCTAACTATGATCAATGTTATTTTAGAGGTGGCAAAATAGGTGGGTTTAGTCTAGGTCACGAGTTTAGATAGGTCTTTTATAAACATGTGTCTAAATGAGTCGAGTCTAGATGAGTTGGGTCTGCGTCTAGATGTTTTTTGATTAAAAAATGTTAAAAAAAAATTTGAGTAAAATATAGAAGAAAAAAATAGTAAAGAAAATTTGAACCGTCTAAACATGTTAAATAATTGTCAAATAACCAACTAGATCCATATATATCTTTTACTTAGTAAAGGAAAACGAAAAGTGGAGACTTTTGCATTTCAAAAAAAAAATTCTTATTAGGTATGATGCTTCTAATTTTTTATTATTTTTGAATATATGTTTAATTAAAAAGCTTAAATACTTCTAAAGTTGGCATTATTTTGGTGGAGAAATTTTATGAAGAAAAAAAAATATAAAAATATATGTGTCAAATTTATAAAAACAAAAACTTGAAATAAAGAGGAGGTAATTAATAAAACTTTAGTGGTTTAATTTTAAATAAATTATATAGTGTTAAATAGTAATTTACATCATCAAACTTTACAAATTTTAATTATAACTTTAAAAAAAACAAGTAAACCCTTTAAACTTTCGATACCTTATACAAACATAAAAAATAAAAATATAAGAGAAATTTGTAAAATTTTATAAATTACATTTAACACTATATAATTTAATTTAAAAATGTAAACACTACACACATTTATTAATTACCTCTCTATCTATATATCTATTTCAAGTTTTTGTTTTTATAAATTTGACACATATATTTTTATATTTTTTTTTCTTCATAAAATTTCTCCACCAAAATAATGCCAACTTTAGAAGTATTTAAGCTTTTTAATTAAACATATATTCAAAAATAATAAAAAACATAGAAGCATCATACCTAATAAGAATTTTTTTTTTTGAAATGCAAAAGTCTCCACTTTTTCCGTTTTCTTTTACTAGATAAAATATATATAGTGGATCTCGTTTTGTTAATTGACAAATTATTTAACAAGTTAACGGTTCAAATTTCTTTACTAATTTTTTCTACTATATTTACTCAATTTTTTTAACATTTTTTAATCAAAAAAACAACCAGACGCATACCCAAACTCTCTAGACCTCGATACATTAATACACATGTTATAAAGAACTCTATCTAAACTCGTGACCTAGACATAACCCCCTATTTTGCCACATCTAAAATAACATTGCGAGCCGATAGTTCTCTCTTTAGATAGGTTAAGCAGCGAGATTTTCTTAGTGCTATGTGTATAACTCTTATCTTAACTCATAGTTCAATTAACCCTAATTCGAATAAGTGAATACTAAAAATTGTTATGTTTTTTTATAGGCTTATTATCGTTTACTCCTAAGAAGTTTCGGTAATAGAGTTGTTGAACATTGACCGATGTATCTAAGGGCAAGATTCAACACACACCACACAACGGATCAACACTACTGACGTTAGTTACAGAGTTAACAACGACTAAACAAACCGCGCGCTGTTAAGAGCGAACACACACACACATTAGAGTGTTAGCATAACCTAAACAAAATTCGTTAATCCGTTTAAGTAAGTTAAACAAGTTGACAGGTCAACTCGCTGTAGCACATGAGCAAGATTATCCGCGCGTATATATGAGTAAAAAACACACAAAACCCTAGATCCATGAGTCACTCCTCCTCTTCATCACCAAATCCAAAGATCGCGCGCGTCATCTAATCGATTTGCCTAAACCTGTTTTTGATTTCCATCATCGAATAACGTTTGATTTTGTAGATCCGATTAGATAAAGCGTGCTCTAGCGCGTGTGTATTCGACTGATTTTTAGAATTAGGGTTTCGATTTCTATCGATTTCTTGGTTCTAAGTAATTACCATTCATCTGTAGAGAGATAGTGAGATCTAGGAGAGAGAGTGTTTTAATTCATTGAGAGCGAGCTGCGAGCGAGAGAGCACTCGTATTTCGTTTCGACGATAAGCTTAGGTGATGTGCGTGAATCGTGCGCGAGAGACAGAGGTTGATGAGAGAGAGAGAGGTGGTTTGATCCTTTCTTTTTCGTGATTGTTGTTTGAACTCCCTTCAATCCAAGGATGACTGTGGACTCTATGAAATACCAGCGTCAGTTTTTCCTCAATGAAGATATTACCAAGAAATTCCCTTTCGGTTTTTTGTAACTACTTTCCGGATTATGTCAATCTCGTAGATCCTATGGAACATAGTACTATATGGAACGGTTATAGATGTGTTTTTTATTCGAATAAACACAGTCAAGCAGTGCGCGAGATTGCGTGTCGTTCATTAAGGACTTTAATCTGCGATAGATTGGCGAAGAATTAGGCATCATATGCGATTGGGAGTTACACCACACACACACACAATAGGTTAGGTATGATAACCTCAAAAACCTCTGCGCGTCCTAGAATACTAATGTCCCCCAAAAAATATGGTTCGAAGAAGATGCAGACCATAGGAATGCTCAACGGGTTTCTCATCAGAAAAAAGGGAGGGGGGGTGGGGGGTTGGGGAGTCTCTGCGAGAGCGAGGTTAGTGCGAGGTGCGGTTAATAGGGGCGCGCGACTCTAGTCGGGTCGCAACCTGGATGCTCGTTTGTCATCTTGCTCCTGCTCTGGTGTTAGATAGGAGTGTGTTGTGGAAAGGGGATTTCTCTAATTGTGCTACGGGATAGTCCTGTCCTTTGATTCCATACCAAGTTACAATCCTTCTCGTGGACAGATTTCGTGAATTGAGAGCGCGCGAGAGTGACGCTATCTTGAGCTTGAGTGTGATTTATGTTTGAATTGATAAACCTGATACTCGAAAAGAATTTGGTTTAATCATGTTTGGGATCAATTCTTGTTTCAAGTGATACAGAAGTTTTAATCCGGACTACTTTGTCAGTGATAGAACGAGTAGTGTGGTTAGATATTGAGGGAGTCCCCACTTATGCTTGTCTCGCAATCGTTGATAAAATCGTAACAAATGGGGAAAATAGCTGAGCGCAGAGAGTGCGAGACCTCGTATAGAGACATATCCTTTGACGTAAGCGTCATGCATTTTACCTAAACATCCGGTGTCCCATTTTTGCAGTCTATAAATTATTGTTACACACAGACGCGCGGAGTCTTCATATGTTGTCCGCAAAAGAGCTATTTAATTGGACTCCTTACTTTTGAATCTGTAAGAGAACATGATTATTCCTCGGAAGACTAATCTGTTCAACAGTAGGAACTAAGAGGGAATAGAGAGTATAACACGTTTGTTAAAAAAGGAGGGGGATAAAAAAAAGAGGAGGTGAGTTTAATAATAGGAAGATGAGAGTGCGAGTGCTGGGGGGATATATCTCTCATCTTTTTATGGAAAAAACTTCTCAAGTTTCAATGGAACTCAGTGAACTCTGGATAAGAAAATTTCTGCTATCCGTTTTGGACTTAATATCTATTAGTCTAAAGATGCCTTAAGGATAATTTTGATACCAGGTCCGCATTTGTCTCAAAACACCCCGGTCTAGCCTGGGGGTGCTTTTGATTCTAGTGTCAAGAATTGAATAAGGAGTTTTCACCAACGATAAGTGCTAAGGTAATGAACAATTCTCAAGTGGTCCATGAAGAGGTTTCGTTTAACTCTGTTGGGGGAAGTGGGAATAATAAAGGGGGATCTGTTTTGGGAGTGCTCGATGAGATGATTCGTGTGGGTAGGGCTATGGGGTATTCTATGGAGGGGGTGTGAAAAAGATATCGAATCCATCATTAATAGCAAAGGAGACGAGGCTGTTTTTAGATGAATTTTATGTCTTTAAATATTCAAGGGCTTGGTAGCAAGTCCAAAAAGGAGTGGGTAAAGGAGTTATCTAATAATAATAAACTTAATTTTATTGCAATTCAAGAAACGAAGATGGAGAAGGTGTCTCACATGGATGTGAAGTTTATGTGGGGTAACTCGAATTATGACTACGGGATATGACGCGGCTGTGATAATTTCTGGTGGAATTCTTTTGTATTTGGGAGGAATCTTTTCAAGAAGATATGTTTACGATCTCGGATTCGTTTTGTAGCCATTTAGGACTGGATCCCTATTAAAACTAAGCTTCTTGTTTGGTCATTTACGCCCCGCAGCAACCTTCTTTGAGACGGGTGTTATGGGAATATTTACTGATTTTGTTGGGACGTTGGAATGGAGAGGCTATTTTAATGGGCGACTATAACGAAGTGCGTACCAATGTTGAAAGACGAGGTACGTGTTTTAATGTTAATAACGCTAGCTTTTTTAATCATTCAATCTTCTTCTGTTTATGTTGATATAAAATGGAGGTTACACGTTTTACTTGTCACACCCTTCGGCGGAAAAAATGAGTAAGTTGGATAGGTTCCTTGTTTCGATTGTAATTCTTACTATTTTCCCCTCCATTTCGGTGTTATGTTTGGACCGGCATCTTTCGGACCATCGTCCGATTTTGTTATTCGAAGTTAAAAGTGGACTTTGACCGATACCTTTCAGGTTCCATTCATTCGAGGTTCCAAACGTCTATTGGTTTTGATGATATGTGGAACAACTTGGCGCGCCTTGGCTTATTTCGGACAATACAATAAATGATTCGGTTTAAAAAAGAAGCCTATTTTTTTTATTTACATAAGAAGCTCACAAAAGTTATCATTTGTGGGTTAACGATAAAAATTCAGAGTGCAAGTGTTCTAAGAACTCGCATTGTTTCTGAGCTTCGAGAAATTGATAAACGTTTGAACAATAAGGCCAATTGAATTCGCTGATTTTAAGGCGACAATGCTTAATGAGTAACCTGAATGATCTAAAGGAAATTGAAGAATATGATTTCGTCCAAAAGCAAAAGTCAGATGGGCGATTGAAGGTGACGAGAAACTCGAAGTATTAGTTCATGAGAAACAATAAACAAGAAACGGTCTATCTAGCCATCCGTGAGTGTTTGTTGATGTGTACGTGGTGGCACAGATCCTAACTTAGAGAAGAAAGCTTTAAAAGGTCACTATTAAAGAGCTCGTTATAATAAGCCCACAAATGCTAGATTGAACTCAGTTTCTCCTTTCCGAATCGGTTACTACAGATCTAGGGTTGCCGACTTAGAAGCGTCATGTTGTCTCATGATGATAATTAATTGGCTGTGTAGGTTGTGGAAGTCAAAAAGTCACCGGGCCCGACGGGTGAACTTTTGAATTCTTTAGAAAAATTTTGGAAGGTTATTGGTCCGGATTCTGTGAAGCAGTTGAGGCATTCTTTAAACAGGGCCGTTCTCTACGGGTTGTAACTCTTCTATTATTGCTCCTAATCCCAAAAGTCCTGAAGCAAATTTGTCAACGATTATCGACCTAATAGATTTAATGGGGGTGTATTTATAAGTCCGTCACTAAATATTTGGCAAGCCATTTGGCATGGTTTATAGCAGCCGGTTGTGTCTAACACTCAATCCCGTTTGTTGCTGGAGAAGACAGATCTTGGATGGTCCTTCATTCTTTAACGAAGTGCTGATTGGTGTAAAAGGAAAAAAAGAAAGCATTGTTTTTTTAAAGTTGATTTGCTAAGGCTATGACTCGTTCGTTGGGACTTCCTTGCTTTACGTCCATGAGGCTTTTGGAATCGGTCAGCCTGGTGTACTTGGATTAGAGGTATTTCTGATTTTGCTAAGGCTTCGTTACTAGTTAATGGAAGTCCCGACTGACGAGTTCATATTCATCAGGGGTCTTAAACAAGGTGATCCGCTAATCGCCTTTTCTTTTAATCTTGTTTATGGACGCTTTTGCATTTTTATCCGTTTGATGTAAAGCATTGATGAAGATGTGTTTAAAGGCATTCAGTTACATGGGTCTGGTTGACTTTATCACATTCATTTTATGCGGATGACGCCCCCCCCCCCCCCCCCCCCCCCCCCACACCCACCCCCCCCCCCCCCTCCCCCCCCCTTTTTAGATTATGGGTGCATGGCTGATAATATTTGAGAGGTATTATCAATATTTCTTAAATGTTTCCATCTAGCGTCGGATTACAGAATTAATGATTCATAAGAGCCCAAAAACTAAATAAAATTTTGGGTGTGGGGGTCTCGCGTCTAGAGTTTGAGATATGCTTCTTCTTTAGGTTCACGATTATGGAACACAAGTCCGTTATCATTGGGTTTAGGTGGGCGGCTGGGATGACTCGTCATAAGGCTTGGGATGATGTAATTTTAAAGCTTCAATCGCGTTTGTCTAAATGGAAAGCGAAAACCCTCTCAATTGGTGGTAGGCTTACTTTGTTAAAATCAGTTCTCGGTGCATCTCCCCTTTATAACATGTCCATTTTTAAGGTTCCTAAAGGCCGTCTTAGGTTATGTAGTCAATTCGTAGTAACTTCTTAAAGGTGCCAGCATGTTGAGAAAAAAATTTCCCGAGATTGCTTGGGATAAGGTGTTAGCTTCGAAGAAGAAAGGGGTCTTGGTGTTTCGAGTTTATCTCGCTCTAATCGAGCGCTCCTCTTTAAAGTGGGTTAAGGCTTTCGTTTCGCAAGATGATTCTTTGTGGTTTCGTGTTTTTTTTATCCAAGCGGTTCATGGGGATAAGATTGATTCTCATTAGTTCGTAAGGTTTCCATATGGATTCGATTTGAAGGAAGTCAAGTGCTTAAGTCATCACAAATCATATATGATTTTATGAAATCATATATGATTTTATGAAATCATATATGATTTTATAAAATCATATATGATTCGTTATATATTCCCTTGTGTGAGTTGTGTCCGCGTTTGTTTGCCCTTGATTCTGCTCCCAATATTTGTGTGGCGGCTAAGATGGCTGGTCCCCTGGATACGTCTTTTCGGAGATCAGTTAGAGGAGGGGTCGAACAGCAAGAATTCTCAGATTTAAGTTCGTTTTTGAATTCAGTGGTTCTTTCAACGTATAATGATCGTTGGTATTTCTCCCTTTCTAGCAGTGGTGAATTTAGTGTGAAAGATACTCGTCTTGCTATTGATGATTTGGTGCTTCCCTCTCATTCTGAGCCGACTAGGTGGGTTAAGTTAATTCCTATTAAGATTAATGTTTTTATGTGGCGAGCTCGTCGGGGGTGTTTGCCTACTAGATACAATCTGGTCCAAAAAGGTGTTATTTTGGAGTCCACTTCTTGCCCGGTTTGTTTTTCGGATGAAGAGGATGTCCATCATTTGTTATTTCGATGTTCTCTATCTCAGGAGGTTTTGCATCGTGTTTGCCGTTGGTGGGAGATCGATTTCCAGCTTTGGCGTTCGTTCTCAGAATGGGACGCGTGGTTCTCTTCTATTCGTCTTCCGGGTTCAGTTAAAGGTTTTTTGGAAGGAGTCTTCTACGTTGCTTGGTGGTTTATTTGGGGATTTCGGAATCGTTCCACTTTTGATGTTAATAAGCCGTCTAGATCGATCCTTTTTGAGAATATAGTCTCTTCCTCCTTTCTTTGGTGTAATAGTAGGTGTAGTAGGAAGTTCTCTAGGGATGATTGGCTTAAAAACCCGCATTTAATATCTTTGTAATTTCTTTTCTAGCTCTTTGCTAGTTTATAAAATTTTGCCGTTCAAAAAAAAATGGACTCTCACCTATGTTGTTGAGTGAGAGTGTGACAATGTAGACAAACGCCAAAGATGTGTTGTTTTAATAATAACAAGCAAAATTACCCGTGCGTTGATGCGGGGCGTTAATTTTTCGCGTATTGTTGCGGGCCATTAATTTTTATTTTTTATTTTTTATTTTTTAATTTTGCGCGGGTTTATTTTTTCGGTCTCATGTTTAATAACTTGATTTTTTTTACAATATTGGGCTCGTTTTGTTCGCAATTCGAAGATCTTTCCGTGGTTATTTTTTGGTCGGAATGACTCGATAGATATGTGTTATATATAAAAAAAACGTAAATAGTTAGAAGCCGAGTATACGTTTTGTAATTTTTTTTCTATTTATATTAAAGTTCAACATTTTTTATAAAATCGTGCGTAGATCAGAAGCATTGCAATATTTGGCTCGTTTTGTTCTCAATGCGAAGATCTTTACGCGGGTATTTTTTATCTGAGTGAATAGGTAGATATATGTTATATATTTGATAAATAAAGTTTATTATATAAAAAAGTAGTAAATAGTTAAAAGTTGATGATTCATTTTGTAAATTTTTTATTTTGGGCCGGATTTTTTTTTATTTGGGCCGGTGTGTTGGGCTAAGTTGGCCCACTACTAAACCCACAAATGAAACGACGACGTTTCAAATGGGAAATGATTATAACAAGCAAAAGAACCCGTGCGTTGCGGCGGAGCTAATTTTTTCCCGAATAATTTTTTTTTTTTACGTTTCGGGGGGTTTTTTTTTGTCGATGCGTTATGGCGGGGCTAATTTTTAATATTTTCTTTTTTTGTATAATTCGGGGAAAAAAATTTGCGTTGAGACGGACTAATTTTTTCCCGAATATTTTCTTTTTTTGGGACGGTTTTGTAAATTTTTTTACGGGAATTTTTGTGTAAGAAAATCGTAAATAGTTAAAAGGTGAGGGTCCGTTTTCTATTTATTTATTTTTCACTTTGGGCCAGATTTTAGGCTATTTTGGGTTGTTTTTTTTTGGCTAATTTTTTCCCGGATATTTCCCTTTTTTGTACGATTCGGGAAAAAAAAAATTGCGTTGGGACGGGTTAATTTTTTCCCGAATATTTTCTTTTTTTGGGACGGTTCGATATCTTTTTTTTTGGTTATATGTATAGGTGGAAATGTAAAAAAATAATATTTTAATAAGAGATTGAGTTGAAATATGCTATCAATAAACATAGTCTAATAGATCAAATTTGAAAGTTTTGTGTTATGTTAGAAAAAAATAATATACTACACGCAACTAGAAAACATGACAAGGTAGATAAATATCTAGGTAATTATCTTTATGAATTATCATTATGTAATCTATGTTTAATGTTTTTTTATTATCACATTTTTTTCTAAATTGAATTCGATTCGACTCGAAAATTCGATCAATTGGTTGGTTAATTCATTACATTTTTCAACTAGACCAAAATA
>BQNB010159173.1:0-14941 GCA_026074375.1 Tanacetum coccineum | reverse complement strand
AATTGATCTTGAATAAAAAAAAAATTCTTCTGCTCTTGAGTTAGACCGGTGTAAAAAAATAGGGGATATGGGTTTGTATTTATAGTCAAGAGAAAAAGACTTAGATAATTACCATATTAGAATCCTAGTTTTACTAAAATTAGTTTTCTCTTTTTTTTTCCTTTATCCGGCCGAATCCAACAACCTTATTACTTTTTTTTTATTTACACATAAACCCTTTAATTTTGTTATTTTTATAAAAACCCTTATTTATTTAGATATCTTTCTAAATAAGTCTAATTTTAAATACCTAAAAATAAATTCACTACATAATTTATTTTTCTAACTCAATAACACTAAAATCTACTAACTAAATTTCTATACTCGCGAATTCCTATTATCCAAATACATATACATATACATATAATTACGTACACACATAGAATTGCTATCATTTTCATTGTCACAAAAAAATGTGAACATAATAATATATCCATAGCATCCATAACTTCAATCACCATGAGACGATCACGCTCAATGGATTTGTAACCAACTCACATAAGATCACATAAACTCATAATTATTATAACACATAATGAAACTCAAGTCAATGCTAACGGTTGACTAACCTGCTCAAAACACAGTTGTCACAGTATCCCCTCCTTAGGGAAATCTCGTCCCAAGATTTAACCACTAGATTCACTAGCAATAGCAACAAACAACTAGGGATACCTAGCTTTCATATGGTCCTCACGCTCCCATGTAAACTCAGGACCACGCTTTGAATTCCAACGCAGTTTAACAATCGGAATCTTACTACACTTTAAAGTCTTAACCTCACGATCCATAATCTCTATGGTTTCTCAACAAAATGAAGAGTTTTGTCGACCTTGATCTCGTCTAATGGCACATGCAAGTTAGCATCCACCAAACACTTTCTCAATTTGACACATGGAATGTGTCATGCACCTCACTCAATTCGTTAGGCAACCTTAACCTATAAGCTACAGGGCCAATCCTTTCAAGGATTTCAAATGGTCCCACATACCTTGGTGCTAACTTACCTTTCTTTCCAAATCGCATCACGTCTTTCCAAGGCTACACTTTTAGTAACACCTTATCTCCAACCTCGAACTCTAAGGGCTTACGTCTATTGTCAGCATAGCTCTTTTGAAGATCTCTCGCCGCTTTGAGCTTCTCCTTGATTAAAACTACCTTGTTAGTCGTCTCTTGTACCAACTCAGGCCCAATCAAACTACTTTCCCCAATCTCAGCCCACAGAACGGGCGACCTTCATTTTCTTCCATACAATGCTTCAAATGGAGCACACCGAATGCTCGAATGATAACTGTTGTTGTAAGAAAACTTAGCTAATGGTAGATGGACATCCTAACTACCACCAAAATCTATAACGCATGCCCTTAACATATCCTCCAAAGTCTGTATTGTACGCTCACTTTGTCCATCCATCTGAGGATGATAAGCAGTACTCAAGTCTAATCTTGTCCCTAAAGCTTTCTATACCGATTGCCAAAAGTGTGAAGTAAATCGCCCATCTCGATCCGAAATAATCGACACGGGCACTCCATGCCATGCCACAATTTCATTAATATATAATCTTGCCAACTTCTCTGTACTAAAATCCTCACGAATTGCTAGGAAATGAGATAATTTGGTAAGTCTATCGACTATTTCCTACTAATGAAACCCATATACGGTCTAAGAAGTATAAACTCCCATCTTCTCTCCTCTCCATCTGTTGATCCAACTCATGTAGCCTTTCTGCGAGTATGTTCTCTTGCTTGAACGCCTCGCCCTGGGACGCTAGTATCATCCCTCTTATTCCAGTTTGAATAGTCATAGCCATTGCTCGTATACGTCTAGGTTTCACTCGTTCCTTCCTGCTTAGTGCATCTGCCACCACGTTCGCCTTACCCGGGTGGTAGCGAATCTCGCACTCATAATCACTAAATAACTCAATCTACCTCCTTTGACGCATATTCAACTCCTTATGTTCGAATATGTGTTGAAGGCTCTTATGATCTGTATAGATAACACTCTTCGTACCATACAAATAATGCCTCCAACTTTTAAGGGCAAACACAACAGCTCCCAATTCTAGATCATGCGTTGTATAATTCTTCTCATAAATCTTTAGTTGTCTTGATGAATAGGCAATTACCTTGCCTCTTTGCATAAGCATACAACCTAGTCCTTGACTTGATGCATCACAATAAACTACAAAATCTTCAATCCCGTCCGATAACGACAAAATTGGAGCATCACACAATTTATTCTTCAAGGTCTGAAATGCTTCTTCCTATTTTTTGCCCCACTCATACTTTTTGTTTTTTTGAGTTAGCGAGGTAAGGGGTTTAGCAATCTTAGAGAAATTCTCGATGAAACGCCGATAATATCCAGCTAATCCCAAAAATGATCGAACTTCCGATAGCGTCGTAGGAGCTTTCCAATTCTTTATCGCCTCAATCTTACTTGGATCCACGTGAATACCATTTTGGTTGACCACATGACCAAGGAATTGAACTTCTTATAACCAAAACTCATACTTGGAAAACTTAGCATATAGCTCTTCCTTCTTCAGCAATTCCAACACCAGTCTTAAATGAACCTCATGTTCATCCTTAGACTTTGAGTAGACTAGAATGTCATCAATGAAAACGATGACAAACTTATCTAGGTATGGTTTGCATACTCGGTTCATCAAATCCATAAAGACTACGGGTGCATTAGCTAATCCAAAAGGTATACCGTAAACTCAAAATGTCCGTACCTTGTTCGAAATGCGGTCTTTGGAATATCATCCTTATGTACTCGGAGTTGATGATAACCCGACTGAAGGTTTATCTTTGAGAAGTCATCAATTCTCGGGAGAGGATAACGATTCTTTATGGTCAACTTGTTCAGCTCCCTGTAATCAATACACATGCATAGTACACCATCCTTCTTCTTAACAAACAATACAGGTGCTCCCCACAGAGAATGACTAGGTTGTATGAAACCCTTATCTTGCAACTCTTGAAGTTGCGCAGACAATTCTTGCATCTCTGAGGGCGCTAGACGATATGGAGACTTCGCAATCGGTGTTGCTCCCGGAACTAAGTCTATGTGGAACTCAACTTGTCGTTGCGGCGGCAATCCCAACAAGTCCTCCGGAAATACCTCAATGAAATCTCGTATAATGGAAATATCACTCAATTTTGGTTCGTCTACCTTCACGTTACTTAAGGCTTTGGCGATTCCTGGAGTACGTTCTCCTTGGACATAAAGTCTCTCACCACTTTCCAATGGTATCCTAACCACCTTCTTGTGGCGCACTATCTCAGCCTTATGCTCAGACAGCCAATCCATCCCCATAATCACATCGAAACTCCCATGACCTAATGGTATTAAATCTATAGTGGACAGGGAAGTTCCTAGTTTAGTTTGCAATTACGAATAACCCTATCAACTTCTACCTTCTTACCATTTGCTACTTCAATCAAATACCCAGGGTTTACAAAACTAGGTTTCACATTTAGCAAGGGCACAAAACTAGTAGAAATAAAACTAAAATCGGCTCCAAAATTGAAAAGTACAGTAGCATAATGATGGTTCAAAGAAAAAGTAGCCGTCATAATGTTAGGTTCTTAGAGAGCGCCAACTGCATTCACATTGAAAGCCCTCCCTTTAACTTGATTCCCGTTATTCCTTGAGTTTCGATTTCCTTCAATAGTCAACATGTTCCCCACTTGACCAGGTGCTAGATTTAACTTCGGATAAGTATTTCGATAATGTTTATGACTCCCACATTCATAACATGTTCCTGGTTCATATCCACCCCTAACAGCTTTAATCGGTGCCACCTGCTTAATTGGCGAACGACAATTTCTTGTAATATGACCTGATTTCTAACAATTGAAGTACTCATTCCTATAAGTAGTTGCTGCCACAAACCCTTTGCTTACTTTTGCCCTCTTATCATCATTTCTTCCACCACCTTGCTTGCTTGACTCTTCCACTCCCTTTCTTTTCTCATTACCCTTTGTCAGTGTACCACAGCTAACTGTCTCATTAGTAAGTATCCCAGCTCCAAGAATTGCACTCTGGATTATGGTTGGTTAGGTTGCTCGGAGCATTCCCTGAATCTCAGGAGCTAACCCAGCTATGTACCTCTTGATGCGTGATGACTCAGGAGTAACTAGATGTGGAACCAACTTAGCTAATTCATGAAACCGATCTGTATAGCTGGCATGATTGGCTCCCACCATCTTATGATTCCAAAACTCAGATTCTAACTTCTCCATTTCATTGCTAGGACAGAACTCCTCTACCAGCAATGCCTTAAATTCAGTCCATGACATACCTATTGAGGCTTCGCGACCTCTTGCTTGAACTTGAGTATTCCACCAAGTCAAAGCCTTGTTCACGAACGAGCTACCAGCATACTTTACCTTTTGGTTCTCAGCACACCCAATATTGTCAATTATATTCTCCATCTTCTCAATCCATCGGGTAAGTGCTATCGCACCTCCTTTTCCATCATACTCTTTGGGATTGCATGCCATGAACCCCTTGTAGGTACAGCCATTGTTCCTACCATTTCCACCATTTCCACCATTCCCACCATTAGCATTATTCACGTTGTTAGTCATTTGGGTGACAATTTGAGGAAGAATGGTTTGCAATTGTTGCGCGATGATAGCAGCAATGTCAGGGTTCTTATCGTTGTTGTTGCTGGGACCGCTTCGACGTGATGGAGCCATTTCATTAGATGATATAATAAGGATCATGATCTTATCATACTCTTTCATAACCATATACATACATACAACGCATCAACATTAATCCATGTAATCATACTTGCAAGTCCACATGTGTTGTGGCGCATATATAATTATGTTGGACACCATAATTATAGATGCCCCCTTTCACAGTTGTACTCCCTCCTATGACGACACTTCATGAAATAAACAAACCACATAGCACCTTAAAATGAAAACAACAAGTAACACAAAGGAATAATCTTAAAAATCACTTTTATTATTAAAATACTCAAAATCCAAAAGTTAAAAATAATATTCCTAACATGGCTCCAAACGTCAAAAGGAAAAAGAAAACAAGCTAAAACATATCAAACACTTAAAACAATATGGACAGTTGCGAGACGCGCGGTCAGGATCAGCTTTAGTTGTCTTCTTTAACATAGGCTTACTGCTTGCGGTGGATTCAAGATCTGAGTCTGCCCCTTTTCCTGATGCTTCATGCTCTAGAGGCTCATCCTCATCCTCAATCAACCAACCATTCATGTTGCCTTTTTGTTGGGGTAGTCGATGCAGAGCAAATTCATTCATTTGGAGTTCTGGGTGATCAATAAATCCATACTTATTTAAAGCTCTTGGTTGTTCAGTTGGTTCTTCCTCTCTAGATGAGTGGTACTCATGCAATTCAGAGATTTCTCCATCTTTTGAAATCATCAACATCTCCTTTACTAGGGTCCATTTTCCTCCTACTTGTTTCTTAGTCAACTTTTCTTCAATTCGGAGCGGGTACAGTCCTTTTGGTATTCGAACTCTACGGTTTGTATGCTTCATCCTAAGCTTTGTCTTTGGATCGGTAAAACGCTTGCGTCCAGTTGCGAAGGCGATTCCCTAATAAAACTTAGCACGAGACACACGAGTTGGAGGAGACATAACTAAAATAGCACAAAGAAGGGTATATACTATTAAATTCCCCATAATGAAAAGTATATGTATATTATATTATATAGCAGAAATGAAAAATAGCAAAAATTAAAGCTTTTAAGTAGTGAGAAAATATAGTAGATATGTACATATACTCTTAAGCCCTAAAATGCAACATAAGAATGGACGCCTATTATAGTCCTATGTCAAACCACTACCTTCTCTATAACCAAAGGCTCTGATACCAATCTGTCACACCCCGCCAAGGCGGAAACACGAGGCGTAACATCATGGATATCA
This sequence comes from Tanacetum coccineum, assembly GCA_026074375.1. NCBI lineage: Eukaryota > Viridiplantae > Streptophyta > Magnoliopsida > Asterales > Asteraceae > Tanacetum > Tanacetum coccineum. The sequence goes on along the minus strand of BQNB010159173.1, from coordinate 8,981 downwards.
TCACAACACAATGGTGTCAACAATAGAGAATCACTGCATGCATAACTAAATAAAAGAGACACGATGTGTCATGACAATACCGAAAACAAAAGAACAGTATCTTGTATTAATGAAAAAGGGGTCTCATCGATACAAAGACAATGTCTCACAAACCTATTAAAAACATTCAATAATTCATGCAACAAAATACGAAACGAAATCAAATGAAAACTTCCAATGCAGCCTAAGGGTCTCTCTAGCCACTTTTAATAACTTCAGTATCTTCATAACACTCACCTGAAAATGATGCTTAAAACGTCAACACAATGGTTGGTAAGAGTCATAGGTTTTACGACACCAATACAAGATTTAAATAAGTTACTGTGATTATAAAAACAAAACATGGCAGGACAAATAAGCTGGCTATTATACATGCTAGCATTCATGCAACTAAGAATCTCAATTGGGACAGAACGTGTCCCCCGATCCAATACAACAAAAATAGTCATGGAGAGGAATGAAATCCCCAAATCCCAAACTCTTAGTACCGTATCCACACAGAAACAGGTTCATACCCACACAAAGTAGGCGAAACCTTTTACCCATAAAGTAGGCGAAGACCAATGGAACATCATACAGCATGCAGCACATAACATATAATAGCTACTTGGATGTCCATATGTAACTTGAAAACACATAATCACAGCAATCAAAACATTTTAAAACATATTTTGCATCATTTCCATCCCAAGAAAACATAGTAAAATGGGACAATGAAACTCACCTGGATACTCAAACGCAGCTTCCAAATCTCTACACGCAACTATACAAATAAATAAACACGGTTACACGTGACCAAGCTAAAAGCTCTAGTCCATGTAACACATATATGATGGATGTCTAAGGGTTTAGTTAACCATCATGGGTCACACCGACACCATGCCCAACCTTAACCATCTATTAACATTTTACACTAACTACTCAGAATTGCAGAATTTAGTGTCTCTTTACGTACCCAAAACCCTTACTTAATGACCTTCATAAATTATATCAAAAATCACTCATGTTCATTTATGAGTATATTAACTACCTTGTGATTCTCAAGTATTACTTACATGTGTAACTACCTCAAATAAAATCAAACTTCTAAACTGTCCTAATTTAGATCTGATTGCACACCAAATTATATCACTCTAACTACCATACTTAGACATGCTTTCAGAGGCTAATTTTTTTAGGATTATCCATAGGCATATGAAACTTAACTACTGTATAAGGGATAAGCTTAATTCTACTTTTAAGTATAGGTTTTACCCTCACAAACATGACCTAAATCAGACCCGTATTGATTATTCTGACAACTTTTAGTGTAACCAACATTTGAATGACTTCCCGACCTTAAAAACTTCCGAGGCCGGATTTTATGGAAAGTAAACTCTTTTGGCTTATTCATAGGCTCAAGAAACATATCAAAACACGTTTTTATCATCTAGATATCAGTCGTTGAACACGACCCAAAATTCTGCTCAAACCTAAATCAAGTTTTAACGCACATCTAACCTAACCAATAGCATAATCATAACCCTAATCAAGCCCTAATCATTCTATCATCATTAATAATCATTAATATAATAAATTTTATGAAACCCTAATTTATCCATCACTTTGTTGTTACATGAATTAAAAAAAGTTAAATCAATTAAAGTTTTTAAACATACCTTGATCCTTAATTCTTGATCCTTAACCACCAAATTGATCTTGAATAAATAAATAAAAAAATTTCTTCTGCTCTTGAGTTCGACCGGTGTAAAAAAAGGATATGGGTTTTGTTTTTATCGTCAAGAGAAAAAGACTTAGATAATTACCATATTATAATCCTAGTTTTATTAAAATTAGTTTTCTTTTTTTTTCCTTTATCCGGCCGAATCCAACAACCTTATTATTTTTTTTATTTTTTTTATTTACACATAAACCCTTTAATTTTGTTATTTTTATAAAAACCCTTATTTATTTAGACATCCTTCTAAATAAGTCTAATTTTAAATACCTAAGTCCATCTTCCACCTCTCTACTCTCTCTCACTAAAATGGCTTTCATGTGGTTTCACTCACCAAGACCACCGGATCTTGGTTCACGTAGACCTTCATATACATATACATATAATTACGTACACACATAGAATTTCCATCATTTTCATTGTTACAAAAAAATATGAACATAATAAAATATCCATAGCATCCATAACTTCAATCACCATGAGATGATCACGCTTAATCGATTTGTAACCAACTCACATAAGATCACATAAACTCATAATTATTAAAACACGTAATGAAACTCAAGTCAATGCTAACGGTTGACTAACCTGCTCAAAACACAGTTGTCACATCTGCTAGTAACCATTTGGGTGTATGTTTGCGTTTGATGTGAGTTTAAGGCATGATTGCATGCGTCTTTATATATGGTGCAAGAACTTGGAGACCAAGTTAAGCTAGAGAGGTGGCAAGGTATGGTGAGAGCACGGGCTACAAGGAGTGACAATGATGGTTTACTTAGTGTGCAAGGAGAAGAGGTGGCGTTTTTCTTGGTGCCCAATGTGATGACAAGGCTAGGGGTAACAAGGAGGTGATAAGTAGCTTACAAGGAGCTTATAAAGGTGCTTGTAATGTATGGTGTGGGTTTAAACTAGGTTAGAACAAGGGTTTAAAGTGTACGGGTTTAATTAGGATTGCAGGTTAAGGTTAGGGTTTAGGTTTAGGGTTTAACTGAGCTAGGTTTAGGGTTTAGGGTTAATTAGAGTTTAGTTTAGTGTTTATGATTAGTGTCTAGTATTAGGATTAAAGTTTAGTGTTGATTTAGGTTTAAGGATTAGGGTTTCGTATAGAGTTTAGGATATTTCTAGAATATTTAAAAAAATATGTTTTCCAATATCATATAGTTTTGAAATGAAATGGCATTTTAATTATCAACAACCATATAAATTACCTCTGTTCACGAGTATTACTTACGTTTTTCTAATAATCTGTAATGTCATGAGGATAATTCTCAAATGTTATGTGAACGTCCAAATGGAAGTAATTGACATGAAGTCAAAAATTCCTATTGAAAACGACTTTCATTCTTTTTTATTAAATTTCACAATTGCGTTTGATTATCAGATTTGGATATATTTTACTACATTATAAAGTATATTAAGATTTTTTTTCTACTAATAAGAAAAGAAAGCTCAATCAGAACCAATTCCTTTTACATGCGGTATGTAGCTAGTGTTGACTATATTTGTCGTATATTTTCATGTTGTTGCAGGCCGGCTGTGGCGTGGAGTGTTGTTTGCCTTGCGCGCGGTGAACACCCAGCAAACAGGAAAGGATGCCCTCTCGGGGCATTCTGAGAATGTTTTAAGCGTATGAGGGAAACTCTCAAAGTACCGATTCTTTTTTATGGGGATAAAGGAGCCCGACAGGGTTCCCCACTGACTTGGCCCGAGCCTAAGTGAAATTTAAGACAAAAATTTTTATTATAAAAGGAAAAATAGAAAATTAATAAAAAATCTAAAAATATAAGTCTTATTTAAAACATATGTAACAGCTTATTTCATTCGTATAGTAACCGCCTTTTAATAATGATATCTTTTAATGAAATTGTTTATAAGAAAAGTTAACTAAACTTGTAACCACCAATTTAATGGTAAATTTAAAAAATAAAATGCTAAACCATTTACGCTATTAATAGTTTAGACGGTAATTTTGTTGTTGGATTATATTGGTGGTTTTGCATTGCTATTGCTTATAATTATTTTAGTTAAAAGTTGTCATTCATTTGTAAAGTTACTCTTAAAAAAACCGTATAAATGAAAAATAATTGCCCGCCACAAAATTAGTCACCGTATATCTGTAAATGTGTATTCGTTTATATTGATTGAGATGAATACAATAGGATACATATATAGTATGCATAATGGGCCTAACCTAGTTACATACAAATACAAAGAAGGCCATGGGCCGTATAGACTGTTAACAGCCCCCCGCAGTTGGAGCGGGAGATGAACGAACGCTCAAACTGGTACGAAACTCATCAAATAAACTAGTAGGTAAACCTTTGGTGAAGATATCCGCATACTGATAACGTGACGGGACGTGTAGAACCCGTATAGCACCGGTAGCAACAAGATCCCGAACAAAGTGAATGTCAATCTCGATATGCTTCGTGCGTTGATGTTGCACGGGATTAGAAGAGAGATAGACGGCACTCACATTGTCACAATAGACAAGTGTAGCAGTGGCTAGAGGTGTATGAAGTTCACGTAATAGATTACGTAACAGCAAGTCTCAGCAAAACCGATTGGCAAACCCCGATACTCAGCCTCAGTACTAGATCGAGAGAGAGTAAATTGGCGCTTCGATGACCAGGAGAGAAGATTGTTGCCAAGAAAAACACAATAACCAGAGGTTGATCGACGAGTAGTGGGACAACCCGCCCAATCCGCATCTGAGTAAGCCACTAAAGATGACGTCGTAGAGGAATAAAGCTGTAATCCATAGGACAAGGTGCCACGCACATACCGTAAGATCCTCTTGAGAGCAGAGAGATGAGGCTCTCGGGGGTCATGCATAAAGAGACAGACCTGCTGAACAACATATGAAATGTCAGGCCGGGTAAAGGTGAGATACTGTAAGGCCCCAGCTAGGCTGCGATATAATGTAGAGTCAGAAATAGGAGCACCATCTGCAGAAAGTTTGGAGTCCGTGTCAACAGGTGTACGACACGGTTTACAATTAAGCATACCAGCCCGATCAAGAACCTCAGTCGCATACTTTTGTTGAGATAGAAACATCCCCGAAGCATTACGAGTCACAACAATGCACTAAGAATAATTATGTGAGCCCAAATCAGTCATGGAGAACTCTGCTATGAAGAGACAGTGATAATTGCTGTAACAGTCAGTAAGAAGTTGCAGTCAAAACTAATATCATCAAAACATTTATAAAAGCAAGTAAGCATTGTTTCCCCTAGTCTGTAGATAAAGACGTGATGAGTCACATCGATTTGATGAAACCCAACCCGAGCAACATAGAGCCGGCAAATCTCTGAAACCAGGTCCTAAGGGGCATGTTTTAAGCCCATAAAAGAGATCTATGGAGAGGCAACATGATCTGGATGTTGCGGATCCCGGAAACCAGGAGGTTGGTGCATGTATACAGTCTCTGATAACGATCCATGTAAAAAGGCATTCTTGACATCAAGCTGGTGAACCGGCCAATGTTTGGAAATGGCTAGACTGAGTACTGTCCGAATAGTAGCCTGTTTGACAACCGGAATAAATGTCTCATCCACATCCAATACTGCAAGGTGAGTGGCTACCATTTGCATCAATGAAGCAGCCTTTGTACGACTGAGGGTACATCAGCGTTTTACTTATGCGAAAAAAAGCCACATAGAATGAACAATGTTCGCGTCCGGTGGCCGAGGCACAAGAATCCAAGTATTATTTTTAATTAAAGAAGTATATTCATCAAGCATAGCACGATACCAATTTGGGTCACGAAAAGCAATTGGATAGGACTTAGGAATAGGTGATATGGTGGACACGTGTAAGTTAAAACGTTAAGTGGGACGATTAGTACCGACACGAAAGCGAGTGACCATGGGGTGAGTCGAGGTGGGATTATTGTGGTTGTGTGTAGGAATAGTTGTTTCAGTGGATGCGTTGATGTGGCTGGACGTTTGGTGAGTAGTGGGAAGTGGCTATACTCTTGTGTTTGGTGAGCCGGTTAGTGCGGCTCTGTGGTGGATTGGGTGGAAGCAGCAGTATGATGTTATAGTGGTGGTGGAAGTGGTGATGCAGAGTGAGTTTGGATATGATGTGTTTTGATGTAGATGTTGGGTGAAGTGTCAAAATGTGTCGAGGGTGAGCATGAGGAGTCTAGATCCATATGGAAAACTTGTCTCCATCAAATGTTACATGCGGGTTAAGATGATTTGGTTCGTGTTTAAGTCTAGCATCGATATCCGCGGTGATTTGATCGGAATACACGAAAACTTTGCGGATGTAGCCCGTGGTTCAAGTTTTGATTTGTGTGAAGATGAGTGATGGCAAAGGAACCAAAACACGAAAGATCCGATAGTTCGGTGTTTTTTGTTTTAAAAAGGCGCAGAGTGTGAGGTATTTCATTGTTGATGGCGATGGAGGGTAAGATGTTCAAGAGGTAGGCGGCATGTGAAGAGGTTCAACGAAAATGTATGGTGGCAGGTGAGTGGGAAAGTTAAAGTACGAATCATGTTGTTGATGGTGCGTATCATTCGTTCAGATTTTCCATTTTGTTGTGAAGTCTTGGGACAAGAGAAACGAATGGAAATACCATTGGTCACAAATAGTTGGTGAAGGGCAGTATTGTCAAACTCACCTCCATGATCACATTGCAAAGATTTAATGTCACAACTAAAATGGTTCTTAACTAAGATCGAAAGTGAATAATTTAGACAACACATCGACATATGTAGTAAAGGGTACACCCTAAGTAATGTGGAGAATAGAAGATGATCAAGAAAACAAGACATAATATTTATACGATAACATGTAAAAGGAGATGTCCATAAATCAGAATGGATAATATCAAAAGGAGCCTTAACAATAGTTTCTAAAAGTGAGAAAGGAAGCCTCACGTGTTTGCCAAGCTGACAAGCATGGCAAAGCACGGAAGACTGTGTCTTATTACATGAAATTAAATTATTAGAAACTAACGAACGTAGCACTTCACTTCCCGGATGACCAAGTCGTTGGTGCCACGTTTTGCTGTCACCAGAAAGCTTGAGGTACGATGGCGAGTGACTGGATAAGGTCACCCGTTGCTTGTCAAATCTGAGGAGATTTGACGGGTCTACAATCCCCCCCATCAAACGCTATCACCATCCAGAATCCTTTAACAGAAAAAAACCAAACTAGTCAAATTCAATTGTACATTTATTTTCTCACGAACGATTTGACGTACAAAAATTTACGTTTTTGACATATTGGGTGTAATGAGAACATTATTTAAGTGAAGTGTACGGTAGGGAGTTGGTAGCGTGCTATGGCCCGTGTTGGTGACAAGAATAGATTTCCCGTCACCAACAAGAACAGATGGATATATGCGAGAATTAAAAATAGTACTAAGATTATTAACTGAAGAGTTAAGGGGTGATGATCCTGCACCAGTATCCTGGTTCCAATTTGATGTTAGCGGGATCCAGTAAGGTCAAAGTTTTAAAAGGCATGTGGCGTTGTGTCTCTTGATAGTCGACACGAGGAGGCAGCTTGGTTTTGATACAGCAGCCTGAGTAGGAGGGCCTGCTGGTGGTACATTGAACCAGAACGTAGGATGGTGTTGGTCTTTGAGTTTGTTGAAATCTGGAGGGGCATTGGGCCTTATGCCGCTGATCATACTCACTATACTAGCCTTCCTTGGTCCCTACTCCATCCACCTTGGCCACCACTCTAAGTAACTTAGCCATTACTTTACCTAAACTTGGCCTCTAAGTTTCCCTATCCCTATATATATACGCATACATACATACTCTTTCAATTTATCTCTAAAACTCAATACATACTCAAATCATGTTCTAGCCATCTCCTAGAAGAGAAGTGAAGTCCTTAGATCAGATTAGAAGCCAAATATTAAGAAGAAGAAGCCTTAGAACTCGTCTTCAAGTCATTTAAACCAAAAACGCTCTTTTTTAACCCATCTACAAGTTTGTAAGTCCTCACCTTGTTCTATAAGCTTTTACTTCATTTTAGATCTTTCATTAGCCTTATTAGATCATGTGTAAGTCACTTGTTTAAGCCTTGAACCACAAACCCATGCGTTTTGGTTTTCCTAAACCAAACAACCCCGTTTTGGTTTTTTAAGCTCACAAGCTCTTTTCATAAGCTTCAAGCTCATAAAACTTATTTTAGCTTATTATAACAAGCTATAACCTGTAAATTACTTTCTATATTGAAAAATATCAATATTATGGTTTTTGGACTTGTTACGCAAAACATTTCATGCAAAGGGATACTTTGTAAATTCTTGAAACTTATAACTAGTGGGGCTGAATATAATTTACCGGGGTATTGTCCCTTTTACCCCAAAAAAAAAACTAGTGGGGCTGAAAATGTAATTATCCTAAAGTTAAACTTCAGGGGTTGTTTTGTCATACGTGAAAGTTAAAGGTTTAAAAATTTTAAAAGTTATATTAAAAGGATTAACTTTGTAAATATATATAAACCAAGGGTGTATATTGCCATTTTACATTCTTAAAGGTATAAAATGTAATAATTTTATATTAATTATAAAAATATATTTTATAAGACTCGATTTTATTAAAGCCCGATGATGTGAGTTTTATATACCTAAAATATATCACAATATTATATAATCCTAAGAGCAATTAAGAAAATTCCCTAAGGAAAATTCACTCTCAAAAATATATATAATATAATATACAATACGTATATTTAACCGGGTAAGTATGATCACTCGGGTCGTTTCCCCAACGACTAGTGAAATTGAAACCACGTTTTAGTTCGGATTCTGATTTGAATGAGCAAATAGATGATTTGATTATCTAAAGCAACAATTAAAATGGACAATTAAAAACAAAACAAATAAACAATTAAACTAATACGGAAAACAATTAAACCGCGACAAAGAAGCAAGAAAACTAATTTTAAACCCAAAAAAAAATGTAAACTAAAATTCTAAACCTAAGATAGGACAAAAGAAAATTTTAGGAAAAAGAAAAACATTTTTTTCTTTTTTAGATTTTTAAATATGATTTTTTTTTAAGATTTAAACTAACTAAAAATAATAAAAATATTAATAATAAAGTCCTAAAAATTTTATAAAAATTACACTAAATAAAGAAAATGTGCAGAAACTTTCTAAAAATAAAAGGCCTAATTTTTATCTTTTTATAAAAGTTTAATTAAACTAATTAAAACCTAACCCTAATTATTAATTAAAACTAAATAAACTAATTAA
>BQNB010159172.1:0-14941 GCA_026074375.1 Tanacetum coccineum | reverse complement strand
CAAATATGACCGGGTGCACAATTTTTTTATAACCGTTATATAATAGAGGTAAAAGGTGAATTAAAACGACGATTTCATTAAAACGAAAAGACTAGAAACACATTTCTATGGACCGGGTGCATTTATGATACATTTGAGAAAAATCGTTGTTTTTTTCAAAAATTAACACTACATCAAAAAAATCCATACGTGTCACGGGCACCCGCGGGACACCCCCTGGCTTCGTCCCTGTTTTCTGGCTACATTGACCCGTATAAAATGATTCAGTTCAGGTTATATATATGTTAATAAGATATAAACTCCTAAAAAAGAATGCTCGGGTTTTTGGGGATAACACACATCCACATAATAAATGGCTACATCGACCCGTATAAAATGGTTCATCTCGCATAATATTGGGAGGTACTGACCTTGTTCTGATACTGATATTGGCATTGCAAAATCGCTTACTGCTTTGGTTAGTCAACTACATGTAAATAGTTATTTGAGAGCATAAATGGAAAGTTCAAATAGCCCATCACTTTTGCCGAGTTTTCATAAAGTTCAGATTGTCCCAAATCTGTATTCTTTGGTTTCTTATCTCAAACAAACAATCCTTGCGCAAGAATCGATTTTCAATTTTTCGGCAAAAACAAGAAAACTATAACTTTTCATAAAATTGAATCATGCACAAACTTTATATCCTTATGCGGTAAATCAGCTACCTCCCAAGTTTCATTTCTAAGTAAAAGCTACCATTTCCAATGAGTGTGTTTTGATGCTTCAAAAAGTTTCCTGTGTTGGTAAAAGCATTATTATGGTCCAAAAAGATACTCGTAAATTTGGTAAACGTTGCGAATTTAAGAAACTATTAATATCAACTCACATGTAAATATGTTAATATCAGTTCCTTTATTGCTTCAAAACTTAAGAAAAATTTAACGCCAAAAACTGCATTGAGGGAAATTAAACCACACATAATCATATACATGTTTGACACATATGATAATTCTCCAAGAAAGTAAACGTACTCTTATGTCTCTTACACTAAAGCAACAAGATAATTAAACCACACTTAAACATGTTCGCTCCTTGTCACAGTTATTCTCAACTTCACCATACAAACTTGATGATAGACCTGAAAGAGATAAAAATAAAACCATGTTAGTGACGATTTATAGACAAATTTACGTAAAATCAAATTCTACAAAAAGAGAGAACAGTTCGAGTACCTTATATATTTTGAAGCACATCAAGAATACGCTGCAACTCATTGACAACAATGTCAATTTTCATTCGTTGGGGGTGGGAAATCCACAGAGCATGATACTCCGATCTTTATAGTTGCAGCCAAACATTCTTCCACTTTCTTTGCATTCGCTTCCTTACTTTGCAACACACTTGCATGTGTTGGGATTTAACATTCTAGGTAACCAGTTTAGCTACGAGTATGCAGCGGATATGTTAAGTAAATAATTATAACAAAGTAAATATTTACTTACCTCTTGATCTTGAACTTGAAACAAATAACGGTTAAATTACCGCCTCTACGGTTGCTCACACAATCACGTCAACCGAATATGTTAAGTTGTCTAGACTTAACTTCACAAACCAAACAACCTTGTGTGAAATTCGATTACCAAACAACCCTTGAACTGCAACCGAAAACCAAACCACCGAATTAGGGTTTATGTGTAAACCCTAATTTACCGAAAATCCAAGAACCGAAAATCAACCCGAAAACCCTAGTTGGGGTTATAACCTTCGAACGAGGAAAAGGACAAACAACTTCTTTTGAATCTGCTTCGTCTAGCTAGGAAGAACAAGTGAGATCGATTAAAACCTTAAAGGTTTAATCGAATTCGGTTTATGACTATAACCGAAAATCAAACAACCCTTGGTTGTGTTTGTTGAACTCGGCTGGAAAAAGGAACAAAGGAGAACCAAAAGTTTTGAGAGGGTTTTGAGAGTTGTAAATCATAGGTTTTTGATCTAGGGTGAGGGGTATTTATAGCCTTCAATCCCTAGTTAGGATATACTTACGAAACAAATCCTATCCTTATCAAAACACTCTTTTCCTTTTTCCTACTTATCTAAACCGAAACCTGGAACCCTCAAGGAATATTCCATTCGTTTCCATCTTTAAGACATAACAAGTTTGTGTCTTAATTCGGTTTATTCCTTGTGGTTTGTTTGTGAAGTGTAGAACATATTCTTTGTGTATTAACGTGTGTGCCCCCAATAGGCTCACATATTCGTAATGTACATCGTGCTATCTGACTACCATAACCCAACAGCTCCCACTTGGGAGTTGGAGTAGCACCTAACACTTATACCTATAATTGGCAAAGTCTAGCAACCCACACAATTATTTTTACATTAGGAATATTATGAGATAAGAGTTTCAAGAACAATCTCAGCTTATTAATGGTTAGTTTATTTCTTGCTTTAATCATCATCCCTTTGTTCTAGATACCCTTAAACCATGGATATACCAAATGTAATCAAGAATCATCTTGTATTACCCTTTGGGCACGGCCATGCAATTATCTGATTAATTTTGGAGAGGGCCCATGGTATCATACTACACATATCAAGTGGAGGAACACATTCTTTGTTGACTAAAAGTGTTGTGGAATGCTGCTTCACATCACTTCCAAAAATAGCCTTTTATGACTTAACAATCAGATAGCCGTTTGACTTAGACTCAAAAAGTATAGTCCACACCTTGAGCAAAACTTTGCTTGCATATCTCAAGTCTCGGGATGACTTTTAAAAACCATTCAATTCGACATTTACTTCAAGAAACAGAGGATCTAAAAAGTAAATATTTATTCCGAAGTTGGGTATTTAATATGCATCCCTTGTGAATACACATGAGTTTGGTGGGAACAATCCATATATTCAAAGAATACAACCAACACTCACATTTGTCACTGTAACAAATATTCCCATATTGTTAACCGACAATGGACATCTTTAGAATGATGAATCATTCAAGGATTAAACATGCAAATATAGGCAGAACATTTATTATAAGTATGAATTACACATACCCACGTATCTTCATTCATCAAAGTAAAAATTTTGTTTTTATGACAATCCTAATTATACCAAAAACTAAAAACAATATCAGTTAAGACTAAATTAAGTAAGTTGAAACTAATGTAATCCACACGATCAACTCTTTCTGTACAAGAAAGCTCAACGTCATCTGAGTAAACTTTCCGAATACTTGTTTCAAATCAACTCACATATTGTGAAAGATTTGAATAATAAGATGAGTGTCTTATTGTCACATTCGGTGCATACTACACAAGAGTCACGGTAGCGACTGGTAATAATACCTTTTATAGGATATTTGAAGTCAACAACATACCAAAATCTCAATGAGTTCATCTTTAACCCTTTCTTAAAATGTAAAGTATTCTCATTCTTTAATGTGTATTGCAACAATGCTCTTAGCTGAGCATATCTAGTTAGTAGATTTATCATAAAAGATGAAATCCTACTTTAACTAGGATTGATTATTCTCTAGCATCAGTGTACACAAACAACATAGCCTATAATTCGTGAAATGTTTGTTTTTAACAGTCATACAAATGCACTCTCAATTAGATAATGTTGCCCCCCCCCCCCCCCTTTGTAAAAATATGTTTTCATCTAAACACTCTCAATTAGATAATGTTGTTAGCTCATCTTGCTCTTGTGCAAAAGTAACAACCAGTCTTATACCCAATATAATTTATATATACATGATGAATCCTTAGTTAAAAACACAAGATTTCCATTCATGCATTAGATTATCTCAAGTGAAATATATCATTTAAGACTTGCTTCAATGATGTATTGAAATGTGTTGGACTTAATTTCCGCATATGTTTATTTCATTAAACATTTATTCCAAGGTCGTTTATTGTTTAAATTTCCTAAATTCCAATGGAATTTCATTCCAAAACATAAGGATTAATATCTAGCTTTGATGGAATGATGCTTTCAATATATTACACAACATATAAATTTTAAGGAAAAACCTAGTGCTCCTCTTGATGTCAGTTATACTCAAGTTATGCTTAATGTTATCAAAACCATATTGTAAATAACACTTAAGATCATATCTAATCCACACTAGGACTCTTGTATCTGTATACTTTAGTAAATATTATTTTAAAACTCATATCACCACCATTTGAATACAGCACCATCCTCGCAAAAGTTAATCATAAAGAAAGAGGAGTTATAAAAACTTAATTGTCATATTATGAATATAGACTCATAACCCTTTTGATAACATATCGTCCTCGCAAGGTAATCATTAAGAAAAGAGTTATGATCCTTAATTCGCCATATGTCAGATTCAAGAAAACCTGTATGACAATTAGTTATCTTTACTTAATTAATGCGTGTAGAAAAGAAAGATTTAATCATAGTTAATTGCTTGAGTAAGATTAATAACTCTTGTCATCGGTCAGGCATTAATATGTATACAACTTTATCCTTATGAGCCTTTCTTCAAAAGAAACTCATTCTAACCTTACAGGTTTACTATTTGGTCAAAAATCAATCAAGCTTAAAACGTTAATTGCCCTTTTAAGGATTACATCTTATCATTTATATTTCCAAGATATTTATCAGATCCAAGATGTGATAATTCATCTTATTAGTTAGCAGGTTTAATAAGACCCTCTAACTTATATTCATCAGCATTGATATTAAAATAGCATTCCATTGATGAGGTAGTCCTACGGATTATGATGAAGTTACATTAATACTGTGGTTTGTGACATTTTTCAGTTTAAAACCTTAGTATGACATCATTAAGTGAATTTAGAAGGTTATGTATTTTGTTCTTGAACATTTTCAAGATTTATAGATACTCCCACTTACTTTTGTATAAAGAGATACTTCTCTAAATACTAAGTATTTAAGCAACAATAAATTGTTCTTAATTGGGACAACAAATTAACATTTTTTACATTCTCATCTCTAGCTTGTTAATAATATGCTTCATAAGATATTAACAAATTTTAAAACTTTAATCAAGACATAATGAGATTCATCCCAATCCATAAATAGATAATGTCTTGAATACCTTCTAGGTTGAAGCTATATTGAGGTATCCATGACACACGCAAAATTCTAACCTTTATTGATTTTGGGAGGTTGAGCCATAATGTTATCAAACTCAAACAATAAACAATAATAGTTTTTCAACACATTAGACATACCATAATAATGTGATATTCTATGAGCATTGGAATTGTGAGACTCCATTAGAATTCCCTTAGATAACTTAATTATCTTTGGATCAAATACTCACCATTGTGGTCAAGCCAAATTGAATACCAAGTATTTTAAAACTAAGTGCATGCTATAATGTATATATCTTTGGATAGTACAATAACTCTATGTTCATGCATTTCAAGAAAACAGAACATGTCAAGAATACGTTATAATTCTAAGGACCTTATTGTTCATGTGTTAATTAAGACGACATAACAATTTTACTACTTACTTTATGTTATGAGTCATTGAAAAATTCAAGGACTTTATAATTATGTCTTAACAAGAACATAATTATTCTAATTAAAGTAATTATGAACGCAAACTCTTGAGTTCAATAGTAATTTCAAGTTAATTTTATACTTCATAATTATGATTATTTAATTTAACCATAAGTCTATTGACTAAATCATGTAGTCAAAATGTTGAAGTAGCTTACTATTATATCTTGACATTTAATTGTAATAGGACAACAAAAACCTTATGTGTTTAAGTCCTAGTAGAATGATTAGCTTCCTTACCTTGCGGTCAAGAGAAACCAATAATCATATTGTTATATGTTGTTCCTTGCACACACTTAAGATTTCTCCCACTTGTGTACAGTACAACATTATTTAATACAATACGACACGCGCTCGAACAATATGATAGTGTCATAGATATTACAAGTAGATTTCGAACCATAACGTTTAATAAGGAATTATGGATTATTATTCTATAGATAACTTTTCGGAAAGAAACATCGAAAAGGCAACTGGTATAAAACGCGGCAAACAATGCAATTTTCCTTAACCTTGTCGTTTATATTCGGAAAAGTAATGATTATATCAAAGCAAGCTAGAAGTAATAAGGCAACTAAAAAAGAATAAATCTTGTAGCTCCACTAAAATAGACATCATAACATGAATGTCAATTAGGTTGTAACTACAAAGCTCTCCACTAGATTAGTCAACATTGTAAGTGTACATCACCAGAAAAGCAATAACGATTTATTTACTTTCCTACTTTCTCTTAGAATGCCTACAAGTAGCAATGTACTTAGGTATTGTACAAAATATATGAAGTTCTACTTATGTAGATGAGGGACTAGCCATTCATGCTTTCATTAACTTGAACATTTTAGCATGCAATTCCTCCTTAATCGGTCTGCCTAGCCACAAGGGTGTTTAGCACTATAAGGAATGAAGTGAGTCTAAGAAAAATACCTAGAATACCTGCTAGTAATTTTCTTTACTCGTTGCGGTTTAAACTCATACATCGTGACAAGTGCAAGATGTCATTATTTTGGTAGCTATAGACAAAATGTACTCTAGTTACACAAAATATGTTATCTTTCAAAGATTTCAGAACCGGAAAAGGGCAATGAAAGATTAAAAGTGAGTTTAAATATAATTTTATAATAATTCAATTATAACCCTATCTTATTCTTGTCAACCAATGAGAAGAGATAGGAGTAAGTCTCACTCTTCTTAACAGGAAAAGAGACTATGTTTGTCTTTCAAAGAAAACAAACTTTCGTTTACGAATTATGTTGCAATAACATAATTAATTAGAATATAGAAAGTTTAATTTTAGTATTTTCGATAATTAATTTCTTAATTGAATTAACTACCTAATTAATTTACTAATTAAGACTAAGATCCATCTTGACCTCCTACTTGGTAACCAGAGGTCTGACCAGTGAGAAAACAAGTAGGGCAAGAGGTAAGCGACGAGCGTTAATTGCATTTTAATGCAACTCTTAGGTTTATGATACTTGTCAAAACATTAGTCAGCATGTAATAAAGTTGTATACAATGTTGTAGGGGTCA
This sequence comes from Tanacetum coccineum, assembly GCA_026074375.1. Taxonomy (NCBI): domain Eukaryota; kingdom Viridiplantae; phylum Streptophyta; class Magnoliopsida; order Asterales; family Asteraceae; genus Tanacetum; species Tanacetum coccineum. Next base: position 7,868 of record BQNB010159172.1, on the reverse strand, counting down.
TCTTATGCCTCGGGTCCATGGTCCTGACAAAGTAGACACGAATTAAGTCACCAACAAGAACGTGTGAAAATCGTCAAGGTCGACTAGTATGACGAAATACACCATGGTTGGTAGGGTCCAGGGTCTGACAAAAGATCAAACCAAGTGCATCGTGTTCTAGATGGTTGGATGGCATAGACTTAAAAGTTTCCTAGGGTATGCCCATAAATGTGTCAAATGCGTGACAAATAGCAAGCAAAAACAACTTGATAATCACTGATCTTTTAAAAAAACCTTAGGTAATGACACTGTATGACATGCCATGTTCACTGGTAACTTCCAATCGAACGCACAAAGAGCAGAGAATTAGGTCAGCGCGAAGCGTATAAAAACCCTAGTTCTTTATGAAAAATCCTCCTTAAACTTCTCCTATAGGGTTGTTCTAAGTGGATGAGTCTCCTACCCATGTAGTCATAGCTTCCATTTTTTTAATCTTGAAATCAAGTTTCATAGTTTTAGTAGTCTTATAATTTCCTCAAAATCCAAATTTTGCACGAAACAAATAATAGGTCATAATGAGCATGTATTTGAACATGAATTAATAGACTTGTTTTAACATCATCTTTCTTTAGGTTTTAGTCGTATGCATACATATTAGCGCAAATACTAGTAACAAGTAAAATATGCCACATAAAGACTAAATTCAAATGATTAATAAATTAACAAGTAAACATGTAAAATCCGAGTTCTTAAGTGAGTCTTTCCCAATTTGAGAACCATAAGACCCTCACTAGGTTTTCATCAATATGCCTAGATCGCCCCATTCATCACAAAAGTAATTGAGTAGGTCTTATGGCCGGATAAGGAAACAAAATCAGACTAAATATGTAAAAGATCTAGTTTCCAAAAATAAAAAGATTTTAGTTACCATAAATAAAATCAAGATCTTTTATATATATAGTGCGATTTATTATAAAAAGGAAACAGATCTACTAAATTAACAGTTTAATTTTTTTTACATTATTAGCAATAATTTGTTTTCAAGATCTAAATCTACAAATTTTATTTAATTATGGAAAGGATTTGCATAATCTTTGCCATATTTGCAAGAAAACATTAAATAAAATATTAAGCGCATCAGATCAATATATGTATATGAATTACATCTAGGCGTGAACAATCAAGACATGATATAATTCAAAAAGAGTAACCCTAATGCCAAAACAAGTTGACTCGTAATGCCACTGTTGGGATTTAACATTCTAGGTAACCAGTTTAGCTACGAGTACGCAGCGGATTGGATCTAGTTAAGGCACATAGAATTTACACTTAATAAAGTAAATAATTATAACAAAGTAAATATTTACTTACCTCTTGATCTTGAACTTGAAACGAGTAGCGGTTAAATTACCGCCTCTACGGTTGCTCACACAATCACGTCAACCGAATATGTTAAGTTGTCTAGACTTAACTTCACAAACCAAACAACCTTGTGTTAAATTTAATTACCAAACAACCCTTGAACTGCAATCGAAAACCAAACCACCGAATTAGGGTTTATGTGTAAACCCTAATTTACCGGAAATCCAAGAACCGAAAATCAACCCGAAAACCCTAGTTGGGGTTATAACCTTCGAACTAGGAAAAGGACAAACACCTTCTTTTGAATCTGCTTTGTCTAGCTAGGAAGAACAAGTGAGATAGATTAAAACCTTAAAGGTTTAATCGAATTCGGTTTATGACTATAACCGAAAATCAAACAACCCTTGGTTGTATTTGTTGAACTCGGCTGGAAAAAGGAGCAAAGGAAAACCAAAAGTTTTGAGAGGGTTTTGAGAGTTGTAAGTCGTAGGTTTTTGATAAAGGGTGAGGGGTATTTATAGCCTTCAATCCCTAGTTAGGATATACTTAGGAAACAAATCCTATCCTTATCAAAACACTCTTTTCCTTTTTCCTACTTATCTAAACCGAAACCTGGAACCCTCAAGGAATATTCCATTCGTTTCCATCTTTAAGACATAACAAGTTTGTGTCTTAATTCGGTTTAGTCCTTGTGGTTTGTTTGTGAAGTGTAGAACATATTCTCTGTCTATTAACGCGTGTGCCCCCAATAGGCTCACATATTCGTAACGTACATCATGCTATCCGACTACCATAACCCAACAGCATCACCATCAATAACATCAACTACATGATCTGGTAATGCCATGGAAGCAAATTTATGAATGCTAAGATCTTCATTAAACATGTTGTCTGTGGGCTATTTCCTGGTCATCAATTCTAGTAATAATATTCTAAAACTGTAGACGTCCCCACTACTTGTCATCTCGCTCCCCATACCATACTCTACAAATTAAAAAAAAATAATTAAATTTACAAACTGTAACCTGTAAGTAAATATAAGCATCATATGGAATAAAAGAAGAGTTACCTAGAGGTGCATAACCAATTGTTCCTTTAACCCTGGTTGAGTTGTTTTGGTTTGAGTCTGTACCAAGTAGTCGAGCTAAACCAAAGTCTCCAACATGAGCCACCATATCATCATCAAGTAGAATGTTACTAGGCTTCAAGTCACAGTGAAGAATCGTGGTTTGACAGCGAATGTGAAGATAGTCAAGTGCGGCTGCAACATCTCTGAGAATATTTATTCTTTGAAGAATGTTGAGTTTTGATGAAATTGTACTTGAATGAAGCCAATCGTGCACACTTCCATTGGGCATAAACTCGTAAACCAAAGCTTAGAAATCATTGCGTTGAAAATCAACACTTGAACACGAAGTTATTATCTTCAACACATTATGGTGTCTAATATTCCGCCATGCTTCACATTCTGCTAGAAAACTTTTGTGGGTCCTCGATTTTGAAGATGTAGAACTTTGACCGCAACGAATTTATCATCATTAGAATTGAGGATTCCTTTATAAACAAAGCTGAACCTACCCTCGCCAATCAAATTTGTTTTTGAGAACCCATCAGTAGCCTTGAAAAGCTGATTGTATGAAACTTTCAAGAACCTTTCATTTTCATTCCCTAAAGATTGAGATGGATGACTCTTAACGATCTTCTTTAAGAAAAGATACACACAACATAATACGATGAGCAAGAGCAACGTCGGTGCAATCACAGTGACTAATATGAAGAAAGGAAACCTTCTTTTATGACTACCTTTTTCCTTGCATTTGGGTAACTCAAGTGTAACCACGCCAACCACAAAGCCTATTGGTTCCCAAAAACAAATAAACTTCATTGAGCAAACACTCCAACAAAACGGCACTTTTAAACCCTCAAAAATCATTAATGTATAGGTTTCGAAAAATACTAAGGAATTCCATTTGTCTAAGAATTGGGGTATTTTGCCTGATAAATTATTTTGAGAAATATCAAGTGCCTCCAATCCTCTCAAGGAACTTAATGAAAATGGTATTATGCCTTCAAATATGTTACCTCTAAGGTATAACTCTATAAGGCTAATGCACTTACCAAGGGTACTAGTAATATCCTGAAAATTATTATAAATAAATCTAGATAAGCACGTAAAACAAAATCTTGAGGTCTTTAATATCAACGGGAATTGAACCGGAACAAACAGATATGATAGAGATCTAAAGAAAGTAAGTAGTGATGGAAGTTGATGAAGTTTTTTGGATATTTTTCCGCTGAGTCTGTTGATCTAAGGAGTAACGCCGTTAAGATTATACAATTCCCAAGGTTGATGGATAAGGCCCTTCTAAATTGTTGGCAATAAATAAACCTAGCATGAAGATAAGTTCCTGATGGCATCAGGGATACGCCCTAAAAACTGATTGCTATGTAGACTAAGATGTTGTAGCTTTTGTAGTTTACCAATGGTAGTGGGGATATTTGCTTTGAACCGATTAGAGTTTAAAATTAAACTAGCCAACTAGACTACCTATACTTGAAGGGAGGCTTCCAAATAATTGATTGTCTCATAAACCTAGAATGCTGAGTTGATCAGAAAGATTACCTATTAAAACAGGAAGCACTCCTGTAAGGTTGCAATTTTGAAGCTCCAACTCTACTAATGTGGTGCAGTTTTTTAAAGAATCAATAAACCTCATGTCGTCTGCTTCTCTGCGCCCATGGAAGTTGTTACACTGTAATCTAATTGTATCAATATCTCTTAGTTTTGAGAAATCAATTGTCAACTTCCCACTAAATTCATTGTTAGCCATTTCAAGATATCGTAATTTAGAACAATTAGAAATAGAAGGTGAAAGAACTCCGGTCAGTTCGTTATCCCTTAACCAAAGGTTCTCAAGATTTGGGAGCTGATTACCAACTTTCTGAAGGAAGACTACCAGTGAGGTGATTAACAGCTATGGAAAAATTAGCTAGGAGTGAGTGGTTGAAAATGGAATGAGGGATGCTTCCATATAAGTTGTAGCCACCAGAGTAAAATATAGTCAAGCTTTTCTAAAGACCTAAAGTATCAGGAATGCTCCCACCCAAAGGGTTCTCGACACAAGAGAACACTTCCATTGAAGTGATATTCCCCAAGAAAGATAGGATTCCACCTGTTAACTTATTTTTGATAATTTCAAGATTAGTAAGTTTTGAGAGTAAACTCATATCCTTGGGTATGCCTCCAACTAGCATGTTTCAAGCCAGCGTAAGCACTTTGAGGTTAGAACAGCCAAACAAGTTTGTTGGAATGAATCTACTGAAATTGTTTCTGTTAAGATAAAGATGACGTAGCCTAGATAGACGACCAAGTTCATGAGGAATGGTTCCTTGGAAACTGTTGTTCCTGAGATAAAGCTCACGGAGGAAGCTGAGGTTTCCTACATGAGGAGACAATGAGCCTTCTAAGCCTTGTGAACCTAGCCGTAAAGTAATCACTTGTTTATGCCACTTTCCACATGATATACCACTCCAGTCATAGAAATGAAAGGAATCATTCCACGAGGTAAGAATTTTGTCCGGATCATGGGTGATCGTCGACTTAAATGACAACAACGCATGATAATCAGTCTCATTACCGCCATGGGAAGCAAAGGTGGTGGCAAAAGTAAGACATGTTATCACGAGACCGTAAAAGAGAAAAGAAATCAAAGAGGAAGATGATAAGTAAATTACTGCTTGTGGTGACTTCATTTTTGGAAATTTACTTAATATTATAGGGTTAATGGCATGTAATAGCAACATACTTTCCCATTTATGCCATTATCAGATACGAACCCCAAAAAGTACCACAATACCCATCGAACTTTACATGTTTTGTGCCAATTTCAGCAACTTGACCATTTTTACTTATAAAATTCATGTCATGTCCCTTTTTTTGTATCGTTAGGTTCCATGTCAGCCCCTAATACATACCGTTAGGTTGTATGTGTTAGTGTTAGGGTTATATATGTTTCAATTAGGGAAGACAACCTAACGGTGTGTATTAGGGGCTGACATGGAACCTAACGGTATAAAAAAAGGGACATCACATGTACATGTGTCACATGACGTGCATTTTGAAAGTAAAAATGGATATCGGCACAAAACATGTAAAGTTCGATGGGTATTGTGGTACTTTTTTTAGTTCATATTTGATAATGGCACAAATGGGAAAGTACGTTGCTATTATATGCCATTAACCCAATATTATAAGAATAAACATGGCTTTTTATCCTTAGTTTTTGCATGTAAACAGTTTGTGATCGCCATGCAAGTGATACAACTTGTGCAATGAATGGATCCACAAATTCCTTAATCCTTATTATCTTGACAAAGACATTTAATTTAGAATATACAATAATTGGTGAAAAAGATGTCGACAATAGTTGTGAAGAGAATGTCATCCACAAATTCCTTATGAGCTTTGGATATAGTACACAATTTGATCGATATCACAGGAGACTTTTAAGAACACTTAGGATATAGTACGCTTATATTGCATATAACGTATTCGCAAGTGTAATGATAAAATGTAAAATGACGTAAAAGATAAACACATCTTTTAATTTAGTAGTGTATTAAATAGGAGCGTTTAAACAAAATTCAAAAGCTAAACCCTCGTTGCTAAACACTAGTTTTGGGGATATAGTACGCTTATATTGCATATAACGTATTTGCGAAACACGTTTCTTATTATGTTTCCTAAGCGCATATATAAGAAGTAGATGACGCTATACATACTTGTGTTGCGTGTGTAACTTTGGGGTTTACATGAGCTCGGCCAACCATCACCAGCAGTTGTATCATTAAATTCTAGTTAATTTACTAGAGGGTAAATATATTACAAATATCTCATTAAACTTTTCTTAAAAATGCGCCTAAAACAATGAACTTTCATTTTGTCCCTTTGAGTTCTTAAACTTATAATTTAGATTATTTCTCATATTTTCACGGTTATTGAACGCGTATTTTTTTATAGTTAAGTATCATAAATGTCGTGTTTTTACAAGTGTGTCACAATGTATCATAAGTTTAGTAACCCAAATGAACAAAATAAAGTTCATCAATTTAGCATAAGATTTACCTAGTTTTCCCCGTGTGACAACTTTGACAACTCAAATAAAAAACCCTAATTTGTTTTTTGTAACCTGATTTTTTTTAACGGCAAGTTAGTAGTTAGTGATTCGAGCTCACAGTGACATCCAATTCGGCATTATGTAAGCCTTGATCCTTCACCTTAGGGGATAAACCCCACTCTTGCTTCTATTTATTTCCAGGCCCCTGAAGGTCCATGGTGAGACTCGAACTTGAGACCTTTCAAAGGATACCTCCCCAAAGTTACCTTTGGTGGCCAACTGAGCTAGCCCAGTTGGTTTTTTTTGTAATCTGATTGATCTATTCCATTCAACAACGATCGTGTATAGTGATTCTACATTTGTGTGGAGTCATTATTATCATCTCATTTTGAATTGTTAGGATTTCTGTAATCACTTTTTAGGGCTTTACATTCAAATCATCTTTTAGGGTTTCACTTTTACGATCTGTTCTTTGATTCGATCCCTAATACTTGTGTGTTGGGGTTTTACTTATTTGGTCGTTTTTAATTACTAGTGGTGCTTCACTGTAAACCAACTCCGGTCGAATTAGTTTGATTATGGTTTCTTAGTTCATTCGTTGGAGTTGTTTGCTAGCAACTTATTAACCTAAACCCTTTTAAGGTTTCATTCTTGTTGCTGAAGTTGTATCTGTTATTGCCTATTATACATATTTGCTGGGATTTTGGTGTTGACAAAGATATTGCGGGTTCGTTTTCTATTGTGCTAATCTAATCTTGCATGTTTGAATTCCATTGTTTGGTTATCGTTTAGGCTGCATATGGTTTACATGGTTTGATTATGTAGAAAGGTTTTCTTATGGTTAAAGGGAGAGGGAGTGGTAAGGGTGTTAAGGAGAAACATGATTATATAGTTGTTAATCCCTTTACTGTTACCGATTGTGTAGTGGATTTTGGTTCGGTCACAACTACTGTGGCGACTACCTTGGATACTTTGAGGTATACTGTAAAACCTAAAAATCTCAACAAGTGTAAAATTACCAAAATACCCCTAATGCAAGAAAAGTACATAAAAGCATGCATAAATTTCATTTTGATTCTAGAAATTATAAAAATACAACATATGACAATTAGGAAATTTATGTAAGATTAAGATACCTTATATTTTGTAAGAAAAATAATTAATATTTATTTGTTTATACATTAAAATTAAATCAAATAAATTAGGATAATGACAAAATATATATTGGCAATTTTAAAAATCTAATTTAGTTTATTTGAAAGCCCCATAATTCGGCCAAAATACCTATTATATTTCTTTTATGCATTTTATTTTGTTAAACCTAAAAACAAAAAACCTACGAAACCCTAAAAACCAAAAGAGGCGGCACCAAAATTTTTCCAGGGTTGAGACCATTTTTCTAAGGTGTTT
>BQNB010159171.1:3591-14941 GCA_026074375.1 Tanacetum coccineum | reverse complement strand
AACACATCCATTGGTTCAAATTCTTGGCCTTGTGAGTCCTCATCCAACTTCCTCTTCGTACCAAAAAACACTTTGAGTCCTGCAAGTATCATGAGAGACGATCAGTAATTCCATATATTTAAATATTGTTGTTTCTATAATTATAAGAACTTTAAGGGTAAAATTAAGTTGTACCTATACAGGTGCTCGACGAACTCATCAATCAGGGCAAGCGCCTGATATAACAACCACATACAAACATTAAATTATAGGAGAAACGATAAGAGTATTGGCCAAAGAAATTGTATTTCGTGACATGTATATATTGTTACCTTCAGGGTCGTATCCTTCAAGGTTTCCTTAAACACAACGACTAAATGCCAACACCTGCTTCCATGTATCTTCAGATATATATTATAGTTAATGTCGTCAAATGACCAAAGAGTATATAAATATCTTAAATTGTAACCTTTATATGAGAGTATAAAAGTCTTCTGCCATAACACCCCTTATTTGGATTATGAGCTTGTGTAGTTTTAGCTTATGTTAAACTTCATTTTCCAGCGTATTTAGAAACCTATGGGTCTAAGTATACTTTTTATAAACATATATAAGGCTAGTATTTGGTTATATTCTTATTATAATTGTTGGCTCTGTTACTGCTTTGTGGTATTTATCATTGTTGCTTGTTGACTTCCTGCCGTTTGCTTGTTGCCTTTGTTTGTTTTTCTGATTCTGTTAGGTTGGTTGTTTTTTAATTCTTGATTGCTCTTACTCCCTCTGTGTGTTTTACTGATCTTGTGCAATCTGGTCTAAGCTGCTTTGAAAGCATCTTGTCTTGTTCTTATCATCTATGTATGAGTGATTGTCTTGTTCTATCTGTCTTGTTCTGGTTGGTGATTGCTTGTTGCATCTTCTTGATTTGATTCTGTCTTCTAATTACCTCTATCTTTGTTGTTGGTTGGTGTTATTCTTGTCTTTGTTATTGACTGCTGTTATTGATGATTCTTGTTCTTTTGTCTATACAGTTGTTTTGTTGATTATCTATCTGCCTATCTTGTTTAATTGAATTGTTAGTTTTGTGCTTTGTCACTTGTTAGCTCTGTCACTTTTGGGTGTTGTTTGCTGTCTTATTTGGTTCCTGGGTATCTGCTTTCTGTTATTATTTGTTATTTGGTTATTTAGTTGTGGGTGATTCTTCTTTTGTGTTGATCATTGATTATTGTGACTGTGTCTGTTTGTCTGATGTATTGATCATTGATTATTATGATTGTGTCTGTTATTAACAGTCAATTTTCCTGTTCTTTTTCTGTTATCTGTTATTGTTTATCATTTCTCTTTTCTGTCATCTGTTTATCACTCTATGCTGGTTGTTGTCTGTTGCCGTCAGTTATCTTGTTCTTGATTAAGCACTCTGTCTTGGTTGTTGTGTGTTTTCCTGTGATTGCTGTTATTGCCATCTTCTAATAATTGACCGTTATCTGACTGTTCTGCTGACCTTTTAGTTATCAGGTCTTATCTGTTTGTTTTTGGTATTGGATGTTATGAAATAGAAACCAAAATCAAATTAGCTCGTAAGCCTATAGTATTTCCGTCGGGGATTCTAGAAGATTACTTTTATCCAAAGTAAAATTCAAAACCTTCCCGAGTCGTATCCCGACGAGGTGCGAATTGAAAATCGAGGTTAAGTTCGTGATCGCGTGATTGGATATTTTAAGATTTTGATTTGATTTCCTATTTCTACAAAGATAAATGCACAAACACGTAAAGGCAAGAAAACAATTAAGGCAATTAAAGATTGAACCTAAAAACGTTAACAGGAATTTAAAAAACGCGACTTAAAACCTAAACTATTAGAATTTAATCCTAAATATATATATTTTTTATTTTTTTATAAATCCTAAATGACTAAAAATAATTTTAGAAAAAAAGAATTATATTTATTTGACTTTTATTTTATTTATTATGAATTAAAAACGGATTTAATCTAATTAAATCATTAAAAATAGTAAACTAAATTATAAAAATCTGAAAAATTCATGAAAAGTATTTTGAATAAGTCTAAACCTAAGAAAAATAAAACGGCAAAATAAACTGAATCAAATAAGCAGAAAATAAGTTATTTAAAGCTGAAAGGCAAAATAAGTAAAACAACCTTAAATAATAAATGTTGCAAGTAAAAACTGAAAAAGACCCAAGGGCAGATGGTTAAGTGTGTGTGGTGTTGAGGCGTTGGCTAGGGAAGGGGAGGTCATAGGTTCGACCCCTGTGACCTCTTTTTTTATGAAACTTTTTATTTTTTTTTATTTTTCTTTTTGAAAAGCCAAACAACATGTAAATAAGCAAATTAACTAAAATGACCTATTATTGAAACTTAATAATAAGCTCAGAAAAAGCTAAGAAAGATGACAGTTTAGCTTAACAAGTCTAATGACTTTTAAGCTAAACTGTTTTGGCATTACGGGCACAATAAGCTAAGAGAAATTCAAATAAGCTAAAAACAACCATAACCCTAAACTTAATAAGCACAAAGGAACCAAAATAAGCAAAGCCTAAAAGCTAAAAAGCACTCTAAAAAGCTATTAGACAACAAACTTTAAAAGAGGTTTAAATGCCCTTTTGACAAAATTTAGACTAAGTTTTAAGACTTAATAAGCAAAAAGAAAAACTTAAAAACTTAAAACAGGTAGAGGACTAGTCTCAAAGAACCCAAATAAGCCAAAGATAAGCTAACTTAGGCAAAGAAATAAGCTGGAAAATAGAACTAAAAAGGACAGTTTACTCTAACTAATTTTGGAATTTTTGTAAAATAACACTACTTGCAGGCTTATATTTGAGACTCAAAAAGGATTCTAAAAACTCAAAATAAATGTAAAACACACCATTTTAAGCTAAATTAAAACAAAATGTTATCAAAGATAAGCTAGACTTAAGCCACATTCTGATCTGCATAATGTGACATTTAAAAACAAACATGAACTTGACTGTTTTACCTAAGATGAGTAAAATGCATTTCCTAATTACTAATGACCCAAGACAGATTTGTAAAAATGCAAATGCAACTGAATTAAGCATAAAACCACCACTTGAGGACCTTTTTAGAGAATCTATCAAATAAGCAAACATTTAATATAAATAAGCACTTATTTAAGAGATAAGTAATTAAGCAGTTTTAACTAAAAAATGGACAGAAAATATGAAAACTAATCCTAATAACATATAAGCTATAAGCTGATCATATAAAGCTATAAAAGAACATATCAAGCAACATTAAGCAGAAATAAGCAAGCAATAAGTAGTTTAATAAGCAAATGCAGAAAATAAGCTAAGAAATGAAAAGGAAAAGTGTACCTTAATCCTTTGCTTTAAACAAGGGTTTAAATGCTCAAATGAGCTCATCTACAAGCTGGATTATTAAATAAGCCTAGAATAAGACCTATAAGCCCTTCCAGAATTAGCTTATCATCCCATTGGCTTATTCAAACCCCTTTTTAGGAAAATTAAGAAATGAGCTTTTTAAGCTAAGCTTAATTCAAACTTAGCTTAATTAGAAATAGCTGAGAAAATAATGAGCTTATTTGAGCTTATTAGTAGGACACATTTAAATCTATTTGCTTAAAAGTTGAGACCGAATTAAGGCACAATATAAATGAAACTTTTAATTTTATTAAACTGAAAGTGATTACAAGCTTAGAAAAGTAAATTGCATTTAAATAAAAGAACAATAAGCTAAATTAAGAAACTAATAAGTTAATAAGCTACCCTACTCCTAGATGCATTTTCACAGTGTGATCCTTGAGCTATTTATATTGATGTGAGGAATATTCTAGCCCTTTGAGATGCTCCCCCATCTTTAATCTCAACCCTTGATCACTAACCGCCTCTAATCCTTTAATCTTTGAGCCGTTAGATTGTATACAAGTCCCATCATCCAATCAAATGTTGTGGGATTGCCAGCGTGACATAAGTGGGTGTCAGAGAGTGTCAAACGGTCTTTTAGAAGGGATTTAAGAGCGTGGGATTGGGGTGAAATGCTTTTACCCTATGCATGTGTTTTGTGTAAAAGTAGGTGGAGGGAAATGTGAAAAAGATGTACAGTCTTTTTGACTTTTGTTTGGCCCAAGTATTATAATCGTTGACTTAGGCTTTTATGTATATTTGGGCTTGGGCTGGATATAATATTGATTGGGTATATGGATTTGGATTTTGGTTTTTATTAATGGATTAAGGTTTATGATATAAGGTATACACCTTAACGGGCTGACCTGGCCCAATAAAATAGGTCTGGGTTGGTCCGTAGAAGATGGGGACGCCTTCGGCTTCGATTTTTCACGTTCATCCCATCCTCGTGCTCGTTTTTTGTCCGGTTTTGTCTTTATTTAGTCCTTTTCTCAATATCCGTCACATGCACATACAAAAACACAAAAACAACCATATATTTGGCATTTTATGTTCGATTTTGGTCTTTTAGGGTCGTTTAATTAGGTAAAAGGTATGTGTAATTAATCACATACCAAAATCCCCCATACTAAGCCATTATCGTGTCCTCACGCAATGTTATAAGTAAACACTTTAGAAAATCAAGAATCTCAATCCCCCTCGACTAATTACCTCGAAAAGTAGCTAAGTGTTCATCAAAGGGAATTAAAGAATCAATAGCTTTGAAAAGCCCCGTTTTGACTATTTTTATAAACCTACACTAATTACCACACATATTTTTATATTTTTCCTTTTTATTTTTCATTTTATACTAACTAACATGTTTGACTTTCGTTATTTTCATAACCTTTAGGGTCATAGAACAAAAAGCACTTCAATCCTAAAATGCCCAAAAAGGATAAATTCATCGTCCCCGACATTTCACTTGTCCCAAAGAAAAATAAATCACCGTTAAATATAAGTTATGATGCTAACACTACTCATACTTGTAACTTGTGAAACTTTTCACTCTCAACAATTATTATATCTTAGGTGAATGTGCTTATTTCGAATTTCAACCATAGATCAACCTTTGAAATATTTTAATGCTTTATGTTCCACCTAAGAATTATGATTTTGAAGGCAATATCATTCCATGTAGCGACTTTCTTCTCGGCACATCCCAGCCGAGACCGGCTTAGGTGACCAGGCTTTTGACACCCCACAGAGAATAGTATCGGAATTCACGGATCTTCAGTTTCAAAAACTCTTAGGCTTCCTGTTAAAAAAACAAACCACAACTTAAAACGAAATAGTCTTAGTTCAAAAGCATATTTAAATTTAAGAAAAAGAGATTTTCCCTATATTTATTAAATCACATATATTACTCTTAACATTAATATAATTATACTTATAACCTCCACCTTAAACAAAGGAATTCCTCGACCTTTTTGAAGGCTGCAACATCGGTTGTGAGCCGACAAGATGCAACAAACTTTTATCAGTATCGGATTATTATTCTTACTATGGGCCTTCTTTTGATGACTGCCACATCGGTTGTGAGCCGGCAAGAGGCAGTAAACTTTTATCAGCCCACAGTTTTTATTTTTATTATTATTACTTTTTTTACACACTTTATATTACCACGATATATATAGAAAATTTCTTTTTAGAATATATAAGTATAAATTTGAACTAAGACTAAAAATATTAATGTTATTTAAAAATTGTTGATTTAAGTTTAATTTTCGAAAATAGCACTTATTATTAGTCAGATTAGGAGCTTATGGGAGAAAAAGCCATAAATTACACTTATGAGCTCTTAAGATTTCCAACTAATCCTTGCTTAGCATCCAACTTATATTCAACTCTATCATTTCTTGTTTATAAGGGTTAAGGGACAAAGCTAAGAGCTCAACACGCTCGATCGAGTCAAAATTTATTCTTATTCTACCCATCAGGAAAGTCAAACATTGTGACAAAACACTTATTTTATTTTTGAAATTTTTTAAATTTTTGCATAAAATCATAATATTTTTTTAAAATTTTGGTGGTAAAAAAGAGATTACGCGAAGGCAAGGCAAATGAAAGTAATATCGAATCGAAAGATCCCCCCCATACTAGAACTACACATTGTCCTCAATGTGAAACTATCACCCCCATACTAATTTCAAGGCATAATCCAAATATTAAGGGGTCTCTACGCAAATCTAAAGCCGTTTATTAATTATGCTAATAGATAAACGTTAATCAATAAGATCTAGGATATCGGATTCCCATGAATAAGCATGCTAAGGATTGAAGATCGAGTGAACGAGGGACAAAACCACGAGCACGAGAGTCTTCATAATTTGGGCAATCCTGGACACAAAACACAAAACATGAAACATAAGAAAGGAAGAGGCGAGCCTCCTCACATCACACTTATTCATTATTATTATACTAATATACTACTACTAAGGATAAGCATGGGTTGCCACCCACGAAGCGTTTGTTTTTATGCGAGTCTCTAGCTTGACTCACCTTATATCATCGTGATAGTAGGGACGAAACACGTAGAAGAGCAAACTTCCATTGGACATTCATATGCCACCGGCTTTAGAGAAGAAAAACGAAAAGCAAAGTTGTCGGGGTCAAAAATGATATCCTCACTCCCGGAGGAGAGAGGAAAAGGAGAATTCACCGGATAAGTGAAATAAGGAAGAAAAGTTCGGATAACATATGTGAAGGAAAGATAATGGCGATCCATAAAGGATAAGCTCACATATGTAGGAGAAAAAATTATCTCATGAATCCCGGGGTCGAAAACTTTGTCCTCGGTAATCAAATCATCAATTGGAGCATCATACAAAATCTTCTTCCAATCATTCTCTTTAGATTTCAAATCAAATAAATCATCATTCTCTTCGAGAGGCGGTTCATCGGTGAACCCCTCGAGAATGGAAACAACGCTTATAGACGGATCATGGTGAAGAAGAAGCTCAATGTCGTCACTTGGGGGGAGACACTCATCCTTGTTAGAATCGGAAAGAGGTGTGACTAGGAAAGTTGACTCATCAAGGTTGGAATCATAAGAATCCTTTCACTCGATATCCTCTAACACCTCATCAAAAAGAGGATTTACGTCACTAGAGATGTATTCGTCATTGAATTCGAAAAGAGGGTTCGAGTAAATTTTAACATCTTCCAGAACGTCCTTATCGGAAAGTGACTCGTTATCACTAGAGGTAAAATCATCGTTTAAATCGAAAAGAGGGTTAGAGAAAGTCACGGATTTTTCCTCAAAAATACTAATGGGAGAAAAATCATCACTCGACGGTAAATCACAAGCAATAAGAAAATTGATATTCAATAATTTCTCATGAAGTATATCGTCCTTCACCTCCTCTAAGCTGACGAGCTCAGAATCGGGAGGTGATGCCTCAACGTAGTCGATGTCCTCAAAAGAATTGTCATCACTCGAAGTACAATCGAAGAAAATCTCAAAGTGATCGTTTAAAACTTCAAGAGGAGGAGAATTATTACAAAAAGGCACATCACACGTATCATTAAAAATACCCTCGGACTCACTTAGGATTAGGACAAGGTCCTCAACACTAGACTTTGTTACTTCATCTGATTCCGTTTCTGGAATAGTACTAAGATGCTCGTCCCCCATACTTAGAGAGTTATATGGTTCATTGGTTGGTAAATCGGGTGTGATTGCATTAGATGAATTCTCTAAATATTCCTTATATTGAATAGTGTACTCATCGTCATCGTCGTAGAAGGTAGGACAATTCTAACTCGGAGAATTAATATATTCAGCCAGCTCCTTACTTATTATTTGCAAATCTTTAAGAAGTTTATGAAGCAATTCTTGTATATCCTCTGGTTGAGCATGCTGAATTTCAAAAAAAGAATTCCAAGCTAGTGATAAAACCTTTAGCGTTTCTCTAAAAGATATACGATTAAACTTCTTTAAAAAGGTTTGTATAGATTTCATTAGGTTTTCTCTGGCTTGCAAAATTTCCTTACTCATTTCTTGAGGAGGCTGAATCACTCCTTCCAAAGCGGACATCACTACAGTTTTTAGTTGCTTTTCAAAATCTTTAATGCTTTCCTCAGGAGGTTGATGCATGACGTAATACTGCGGGTGTTGAATTTGGTCAAAACTGAAAGAATTATAATTATAGAAATTTTGGTTCATCGGTTGACATTGGAAAGTCTCATGAGGACCCCCGCAGTTTTCACAACAAAGAAATTGTTGTTGAAAAATAGGTGAAGTTTGTGGAAAATTATTATCAAAGTTTTGATTGAAACACGGGTCCTGATTGTAGACAAACGAAACTTTAGGTGGAAAATTGTAACCATAATGAGCATCGTTCCCACATAACTCATAAGAATACGTTTGGTACTAGGATTGTGGAGGGTAGTCGGAAAGATTTTGAGAATCATCGAAAGAATTCGGATTTGGATCATAAGCGAATAAATTTCGGTCTCTTGAATTGCAAAACAAACAAAATCCATCTCTAATATCATATCCACACCTCTCACAAGTACACCATCGACAACGTAAATCATCAATCGGCTCTCCACACCCAAAACAATTAAGTTGGTTGAATGACGACATAAGAATTAAATGAAATTAGAGGGTTGAGAAAATAAGAATTAAACAGATAAGATGGTAAAGAAGAATATTTATATATTTTTAAAATAATTCATAATAAAAATAAGAAAGAACGATATTTTTGATAACCGAAAGTCAAAAGTGCACGGTAGCTCTCTAGAAAACGCATAAAGAAAAAAACCTTCTCCTTTTGGGTCAAAGTTCGTAAGATCGACCCTCCTTATACCTCTCTTATAGTTTGTTAACTAAAGATGAGCCGAAACGACAATTAACAAACGGGTTTTTTTTAATAATAAAATAAAATAAAAATAGAAGTGTAAAATATTTTTGTATTTTTATATTTATATAATAGAAGAAAATATTCACAAACGGAAAATGATAACTTCACGAGGAAGGGTCTTCAAAACACTAATCTTCGAACGAACCTGCTCCTCCGTTTCTTTGTGCGTTTTCTAGAGAGCTACCGTGCACTTTTGACTTTCGGTTATCAAAAATATCTTTCTTTCTTGTTTTTATTATGAATTATTTTAAAAATCTATAAATATTCTTCTTTACCATCTTATCCGTTTAATTCTTATTTTCTCAACCCTTTAATTTTGTTTAATTCTTATGTCGTCATTCAACCAACTTAATTGTTTTGGGTGTGGAGAGCCGATTGATGATTTACGTTGTCGATGGTGTACTTGTGAGAGGTGTGGATATGATCTTATAGATGGATTTTGTTTGTTTTGCAATTCAAGTTACGAAAATTCATTCGCTTATGATCTAAATCTGAATTCTTTCGATGATTCTTAAAATCTTTCCGACTACCCTCCACAATCCCATTACCAAACGTATTCTTATAAGTTATGTGGGAACGATGCTCATTATTGTTATGATTGTCCACCTAAAGTTCCGTTTGTCTACAATCAGGACCCGTGTTTCAATCAAAACTTTGATAATAATTTTCCACAAACTTCATCTATTTTTCAACAATAATTTCTTTGTTGTGAAAACTGCGAGGGTCCTCATGAGACTTTCCAATGTCAACCGATGAACCAAAATTTCTATAATTCTAATTCTTCTAGTTTTGACCAAATTCAACACCCGCAGTATTACGTCATGCATCCACCTCCTGAGGAAAGCATTAAAGAATTTGAAAAGCAACTAAAAACTATAGTGATATCCGCTTTGGAAGGAGTGATTCAGCCTCCTCAAGAAACGAGTGTGGAAATTTTGCAAGCCAAAGAAGACCTAATGAAATCTATACAAACCTTTTTAAAGAAGTTTAATCTTATATCTTTTAGAGAAACACCAAAGGTTTTAACGTTAGCTTGGGAGAAATTCTTTGAAATTCAGCTGCTCAACCAGAGGATATACAAGAATTGCTTCATAAACTTCTTAAAGATTTGAAAATTATAAGGGGGAGCTGGCAGAATATATTAATTCTCCGAGTTAGAATCGTCCTGCCTTCTACGACGATGATGATGATGATGAGTACACTATTCAATATAGGGAATATTTAGAGAATTCGTCTAATGCAATTGCACCCATCTTACCAATCGAGGAACCCGATAACTCTCTAAGTATAGGGGACGAGCATCTCAGCACTATTCTAGAAACGGAATCGGACAAAATAACAAAGTCTAGTGTTGAGGACCTTGTCCCAATCCCAAGTGAGTCTGAGGGTATTTCTTACGATACGTATGATGTGCCTTTTGTGATAATTCTCCTCCTCTTGATGTTTTAAACGATCACTTTGAAATTTTCTTCGATTTTAACGATGATTGTACTTCGAGTGATAATGATTATTTTGAGGACATCGATTATGTTGAGGCATCACCTCCCGATTCTGAGCTCGTGAAGGATGACATACTTCATGAGAAATTATTGAATATCAATCTTCTTATTGCTTGTGATTTACCTTCGAGTGATGATATCTCTCCCATTAGTAATTTTAAGGAAAAATCTGTGACTTTCTCCAACCCTGTTTTCGATTCAAATGATGATTTTACCTTTAGTGATAACGATTCACTATCCGATGAGGACGTTCCGGAAGATGTTAAAATTTAATCGAACCCTCTTTTCGATTTCAATGACGAATACATCTCTAGTGATGTAAATCCTCTTTTTGATGAGGTGTTAGAGGACATCGAGTGCAAGGATTCTTATGATTTCAACCTTGATGAGTCGACTTTTCTAGTCACACCTCTTTCCGATTCTAATAAGGATGAGTGCCTCACCCCAAGTGATGACATTGAGCTTCTTCTTCATCATGATCCATCTATAAGCGTTGTTTCTATTCTTGAGGGGTTCACTGATGAACCTCCTCTTGAAGAGAATGATGATTTATTTGATTTGGAATCTAAAAAGAATGATTGGAAGAAGATTTTGTACGATGCTCCAATTGATGATTTGATTAGCGAGGACAAAGTTTTTGACCCCGGGATTCATGAGATAATTTTTTCTCCAACATATGGAAGTTTACCCTTTTAGGATCACCATTATTTTTCCTTCACATATGTTATCCGAACTTTTCTTCCTTATTTCACTTATCCGGTGAATTCTCCTTTTCCTCTCTCCTCCGGGAGTGAGGATACCATTTTTGACCCCGGCATCTTCGCTTTTCATTTTTCTTCTCTAGAGCCGGTGGCATTTAAATGTCCGATGAAAGTTTGTTCTTCTACGTGTTTCGTTCCTAACATCACGATGATATCGGGAGAGTCAAGCTAGAGACTCGCACAAAAACAAGTGTTTTGCGGGTGGCAACCCATGCTTATCCTTAGTAGTAGTATATTAATATTTAATAAATAAGTGGAGGCTCGCCTTTTCCTTTCTCGTGTTTCGTGTTTTGTGGTTTATGTC
>BQNB010159169.1:0-14942 GCA_026074375.1 Tanacetum coccineum | reverse complement strand
AATCCTACTTGTCCTCAAGTAGACTTAGAAAAGTTTTAGTTTTTGAAAATGTGTCCCACCAAAAGTTGAGGATTTTCTGTTTAAGCATCGTTTTATCCTAATCACCTATACATAACCAAGCTCCTCACAAAATATGGAAATGAAAACACTCAGATCACTCAACTAATCTAGGGTGCAACATTTAATTGGTACGCTTAATTGCTTGGTCGTGATTAATTTTCTATCATAGGCTTGGCAAGGATATACATCTCCACCGCTAAAGCTAAGGAGAAACAAATCAAAAGATAAATTAGGTTAAAAAGGCTTAGGGTTGATCATTCAACAGTATTTCACCATAAGTACCACACCAACAAGGCAGTTGTATTGTACATACACGGCCGTAACAACAGAATAGACATATACAATCCGATCACATCCCTGTTCATGCTTAACCAGCAGTTAGGATGAAGAATGATATAGGGTAGGGAGCTTCTAACTTTCACCAAAAGTCGTCATCTAACAAGGCAGCTAAGACATGCATACATGGCCGTAACGACGGAATAGACATGCATGCTCGTACAAGTCCTCGTTTGAGTGGACACTAAGGTTAGTTGCTAGGAAAGGGAAGTAAAATGGGTGTTAAACAAAATTTATGAAACAAATAGATTAAGCCAACAAATAAGGTACGGTTGCTAGTAACTTTCCCCTGACCATTCCATGACAAAGACTCAAACATATAGACAAACGCCTCGATCACAGAAATGACAAAGACAACCTAAGTTGGCGTTCCCATAACGGTCAACTTCCCTTACATCCCGCTTTTTACATGCTTTTACAGAATAAGTGGTGATATCGGCCACTTTTTACAAGACTTTACATCGTTGATTTTTGTAACGCATCAACGAATAATCGATCCTTCCAAGTAATTCCTTCGGTATAAACTTCTTTTGAACTGACTATTTTTCTTCCTTTTGTTTTTGCTTTTTTAATACATCATAAATCTCGGTTTAATTCCACCATCTACACTGTCATAATTTGTCCGGATAATCTTTTCCTTGTAAAACTTTTTCTTCAGACATGATTCATAATCGTAAAAGTAGCAAAACTTACGAGCTACATATTTTTCCCATTGCATTGTGCAATTTCCCGACCATTACAGAGATAGAAAATTTTCACTTTGACACAGGAGATACAAAACTTTACACGAAAGCAACTAGCAACATAGAGAAATAGGCGTAATCTACACAGTAGGCTAAGGTGCAAAGGTGTCACGAAATATATAATATGGTGTAGAAAAAGAAAGAAATGGCTCAACAGGTTGTTCTAGGGGATTTTACTCTAAAAATGAGAGTAATCAAGGGTTACACAGGATTTAACTAACCAGTGTGGTTAGTTATTTTTACGACATGTAGGCTATTTGGTTTAATCTTAGAAATTTATCAGTTGAACATGTTCTTCCATCTAAATCTATAGTACTAATCATGGCGGTCTCGGGTGATATACCAGGCCAAAATCTAAAGTCCACTACATCACCCACACTCATAATTTTGTAGAATTTTTAGTAAGCAATTGGAAATGGAATAGGCTTAATTCTCACAATATGTATCAAGGGTTATAGTGCGCTAGGTAATGTAACTAGTGATTTTTACAAAAGTCATGCTAATTTTTTTTAAATTTGTCCTTTTTATGCACTTTGCATGTTATTTTGTAAAAAAAGACAAGTACGTTCTAATTCTTCATCCCCCCACTTAAATTTTACAACGTCCTGGTTGTATAGATAACAAACAATAAATATGAGGGAAAATAGAATTAGAACGGAAAACTCCCTAATGTTTTCTGTCTCCCTGATGTTTTGCTCGTGATAATTCTCCATGATGAGTTTTTGAGCAAAAAGTGTGTTGACTAGGGCTTCAAAATGCACGAATAAGTCCAACACAAACCATATCATAGTTTCAGCAAGGTCCTGAAAAAGGTTAGAAGACAAGTGCAAATTCCCTCTCGCTACAATGGTACAAGAAAATAATTAAACATACAACTGTACAGGGATCAATACGCCGTATCCCAAACCTTAGGATACGTTGTATTGTTCCTGTAGAAACAATTAAATTACTAGAAATTAAATAATTAAGTTTTAAAAACTGATAACGTCCAGACATACATACACCGTATCCAGTTGGGTTCGATACGCCGTATGTAATGTCTAGGAAGACAGACTCGTGCAGAAAAATAAAATTCAAACAATTAAATGTGACAAACAATTAAAATGACCGGGTTGTCTCCTGGGAAGCACTTTTGTTTCAACTGGTCTTTAAGTTCGACCTTTTCCCTTCACTTTATTCCTTTTATTCATCCTCTATAATTCGCTCGCAATTATTCCCGAGAGCGAATCTCTTCATAATCCAGGGGCATGATGCGTACTTCTTGCAAAATTTCATGCCGAGCACAACGTCTTTTGTCATATCATCATCGTCAATGATGGTAAAACCTGTAATAATAGAAAAACTTCTGACAAAAATAGGTATATCAATCAAAGTTTCGGCATGACTCTTCCTTTCATCCTTGTCCTTAATTATGGAATAATAAAAGCTTTTGGACATTAAGTTAATGGACAAGGAAGGGAGGAGGTCAGCGTTAACATATTTATACCCGGTTACACAAGAAAATTTCATTTTATAAGAGTCAGTTTTAACAAAAGTTGGCTCAAAATAAACATCTTGATTCGTTTTAGGTTCTAGAGGTGTGTCCAAATCATTTAATTATATGTAGTTACCATAAGTTAGGTCGAATGGTTCATCACCCTCTTCTATATGCTCTGTTTTTAAATCAAGACTTTTTATCACAAAGACCCTTTTGATTATGCTAGAGGTGGGATTAATACTTTTAGAAACAAGTTTTTCTTCCCCGACCCTTAAAGTAATCTTCCTTTTGAAGACATCGATCTTGGAATGGGCAGTCGACAAGAATGGTCTTCTGAGGATTAAAGGAACATCATCATCCTCGGGTATGTCAAAGATGATAAAGTCTATAGGGAAAATAAATTTGCCAATCCTTACTAGCATATTTTCGGCAACACCCCTTGGTTATTTTATGGTTCGGTCAGCCAGTTCGATGGTTAACCTAGTGTGAGATAAAATTCCTAGACCAAGGTTGGTGTAGGTAGAAAATGGCATAACGGTCACACTTGCTCCTAGGTCAACAATGGCTTTATCAAAACATATATTATGAATAAAACAAGGTAAAGTAAAGCTCCCTGGGTCTTTTTATTTCTGAGGCAAGGTGTGATCATAAGCATCCAAAATCTTCACATTTTGTGCCTCTCTCTAATCATCACAGCCAAAGTTTTGCAGTCGTCTTGGGAAAGGGACTGTTTCAGAAAATACGCTCCTGTGCTGTGTGCCCGATACGACGTATGGACCACGTCCGATAAGGCGTATCTCAGAAAAATTAGCTTTAGCAGTTGAGCCCGATTTAACTTGGTCTCGAGGGTTTGTCTCCTTAGAGTTGGGTAGGATTCCAAACACTCTCTCTTGCAAGACCTTGCTCATCTGTCCGATTTGTATTTTCAAGGTCTTAATTGAAGCTCTTTGATTTCTAATTGCTGCATCGATAGAAGCTCAGATCTCTTTGATTATGTTCGAGTTTTCTTCATGTCTTTTAGCTGATTCTACCATAAATTTGGTCAGTGATTCTTCCAGGCTTGGTCTTCGATCAGGATACGAAGAGTTTTCATTATTTCGTTGGTAGAATCCTGGCCCTGCTGCTCTATATTGTCCTTCAAGTTTATAGGGTGCACCGAACTGTGTATAGTAAGCCTCTTCTAAAGTTTTTCCTTTTTCTTTTTATAAACAATCCTTTGTATAGTATGGTCCCTTGCATAGTTCGCATCCGACCTGAGCAACATATACTTTCTCATTTACTTTCTTTATTTCTCGTCCAAGATTGTTGAGTTGGGCTTGGATAGTAGCAAGCCTGTCAGAAGTTTTAGTACTTCTGGTCCTTGAAGATGTTCTATTGTGCCATTTCTAGGAGCATTCAGCCATTTCTTGGATGGCTATTTTATCATCAGCAGCAGTTTTGGAAGGTATGACACCCTTTGAGTCCAGAATTTATCGAGTTGGAACATCGAGCCCATTATAAAACAAGATGACTTCCTGCATATTGGTTAAGTAATGTTGAGGGCACTTCATCAGCAATTCTTTAAATCTTTCCCATGCATGGAAAAGTCTTTCATTGGGTTCCTGCTAGAAGTTGTTGATTTCCTCCATTTTCTTTGAGGTACGGGCAGGTGGACAGTACTTGTTCAGAAATTTAGTTTTAAGAATTTCCTAGGTTGTAATTGAGCCTGATGGCTGGTTCCTTAGCCATCTGCTTGCGGCTCTAGTTAGGGATACAGGGAAGGCTCGAAGCATGATTTGATCTTGAGTTACTTTTGGGATGTGAAATAAGTCAACAATCTCTAGAACCTTCCCGATGTGCTCGTTTGCATCTTCGTGTTCCGAGCCACTGAAAATATTATCAAGAAGTTCCTTGAGAAATTGCCCCTTTAATTCAAAGTAGGTGTCTTGGTTAATCGTAGGCCTAGTAATGTCCGACCCGTAATCTTTACGAGTTTTACTCATGTATTGTTTTTGTCATTATTTCTGAAACTTCTTCTTCAATATGTTT
Source organism: Tanacetum coccineum (assembly GCA_026074375.1). Taxonomy (NCBI): domain Eukaryota; kingdom Viridiplantae; phylum Streptophyta; class Magnoliopsida; order Asterales; family Asteraceae; genus Tanacetum; species Tanacetum coccineum. Next base: position 10,298 of record BQNB010159169.1, on the reverse strand, counting down.
TTCGATTTCAAAAAGTTAGTCAAATTCTGGTGAATTCGATTCCACGAAGCTTGGCGTATCAAAAATCTTCCTTCTTGAGCGAATTACTCGTTCCGGGTTTTCAAAAGGTGTAAGTAGTTCCTTAGTGGAACTCAGTGTCATGCACTACCTGAAACAGAGAATCAATCAGTAGGATATGCTCTTACAAAAAGGAATACAGAAAATTAAACACAAAAATTAATTTTAGGTTCTGTTTACTATATCAGATGACAAATACGCCATATTTTATTGATCAGAATACGCCGTATGTGTCTGTTGAATAGCAGTACGCCATATTGTCTTAACAGAATACACTGTATTGTTTGGGGAACAGATACGTCGTCTAGACTGTAAAAACAATACGCTGTCCTGAACAGAAGGTTAGATACGCCGCATCCAACTAGTGGATACGCCGTATCAGGTGATCAGTCAGAATAGAATACTTTTAAAAACATAATTAAATAATGCGATAAATTAAACACACAATTAAATTAAACAATTAGCAATCAGAATTAATTAATTTTACACTAAGCAAGTTAAAGGTTAGAAATACTAATAAGAATAAAGATTAAACTAATCACTCCCCGGCAACGACGCCAAAAACCTGATGTGTCATCGTGTGGTGTATATTTAGTGATTATCAAGTTTTACATTTATATTAGCCGACAAACCTAAAGAAAACACTTTAACGGGCAGTGTGCCCGGTCAAGATGTGGCTTCGCGGTAAGTAGGGTGTCGAACACTAAGAGCGAGAGTTAACATAATATTCTATCAGTATTTTAATCTATCTAGATTAGTCTAATTACTTGTTAAACCTATTCTATACATATTTACTAGAGGTAAATGGGGGGGGTTCAGCCTGAGAGACTGGCACAGGTTTAGTGGTGACAAAGATTAATTCTAAACACAATAAACACTAAAGTAAATAATCACAAGATAAAGAAGCGGTACAAGCCAAATAATAGAAAACTGTATTAACCATATTAAATCCGATTAAATGTTGATTTGTTTGTTTAGTGCAATGGCTACTTATTTGGAGGTGACATATCATTCTTAAGACTTAGGCGGATCTTCTTCCTAAGACCTAGATACGAACAATCCTGTCACGATTAACGCATCCACATAAAGCATCCTATAGTCTAATTATAATCTATCATAGGGAATTAAAGCAGTGGTGATCCTGTTAATACCCTAGCCCATCGGGACTTTACCCACTTATTGCTTGATGTTGTTTTGTACACCGGTAGTCCACCACCAAAATCAATACCAATTAATTAAGAATAATACTGGTTGAACAATTATCGGGTCACCTGCCGGTCCAACTAAGCTTATAATCAAAGGGTAAGGACAAGGTGTCATTTGTGATCCTATTGGTCCGGGCATACAAAACACAACATAAAGAGCTATCTCGGCATCTAGATTACTGGTTAAGTCTCACTAGACCTAGTTGAATGATAGGTCGCATGTACAAGCACATAAGCAAGTATAAGGCGATAAACATAATTAAATAACAACGATAAATTAAGCAATCCAGATTAAAACAAACCAAACATTGTAATCTTAATTAACATGGCTAATACCCGAGGGTATTAGCCCACAATCATTGTAATTTTACAAGCGTGATCAAACAATTATAAATCGAATGATTAATAAAGTAAGAATTACACGATGTCTTCTATGGAATTATGGTTGGTGCTTGACCTTGGCTACTTCTAATATCTTGGAAAATTCGCCTTTAGAGTGTATGGTATAGAGAATTTATTTTTTGCACACAGAAACTCGTTTTTGAGTCTCATATTTATAGTGTCTGAAAATAGTCTGGATACGCCGTATGAAGTAAGGTGCATACGGCGTATGGGGTTAATTTCCTTGGAGTCCACGATAAGATCAAATCAATCAAGATTAATTGCCATCAATCACATTAACTGCATATCTTTGACTGGTGACCAGCTGTGCATACGGCGTATGGGTGAGCAGTGATACGCCGAATCGGGAATTGATCATTACGCGTATTGTTAAGCTGTCGCCTGATAACGCCGTATCTTCTTTGCTGATACGGCGGTATGTATCAAATAGCAGTTTTCCTTCAATGTCCTACGTTTTAGGTTCTAGAAATTGCCGCCTTTTAGCTTTGTCTTCACAAGTTACTTCATAATTACTGCAATAATAAACTTTAAGCAATTAAGTACCAATATCTTGCAATAATTATATAAAAATGGGTAAAAATGTATAGGATGAAATAATGAAAAATGGGACAATTTTTGATGAAATCAGCTGCCAAGTACCTAAAGGATAAGGGAAAAGAACTTGATTTTTATGGGAATGTTGTGACCAAGGATTTTGCCTATCTTTTGGATTGTAACCAATGAGATGATGGATGCATTAAGTGACAAGCCACTCCCTCATGTCTTTAAGAAAAAGTCATTAATAGCAATGGGGGTTGTCATGGAACTACACAATGGAGCATGCTTTTAGCCCGCAACACGAGAAGTCGAGGAGGAAGCTGAGCCAAAGAGGCCGAATGAAGGGAAGCGACAATGAAGTGCTGGAGTTCGCCGACATGTACCGCAACATGAGCCAAGGCAATTGGCAGGTTCTCCAAGCACGATGGATGGACCAGCAGGACGAACATTGGGGGCGGCTTAACACTTGGATGAGGTAACAAGAAGAGCGGGCTAACTAGATGTATGAACACACCGTCCGCTAGTTCCAACACTTGTCCACCTACGACAACCTAGACCCCCACCACCATATCGATCCGTTCCCCGGGCGTGAGGCCGACTACCCTCCCTTTGGATATCATGAACCCATGCCACCAGGCTATGCGTACCACCCCTACCCCTCCCATGATGACTCCTCTTGATTGTTCTTGCTTTGATCATGTACTCTTTATTATTTTTGTGTGAACAAATTATGGCATTTGTACAACGTATTTTGGATTTGGATGTTTGAACTATTTATCCCGGTTATTTGCTTTAATATATTATCCATTAGCTCGTCATGTGTCGTGTGTTTTAATTCTTTTCGTTTATTCTTTTATGTTTGAATTATTTTGGTAATCATGCTTTGCTTTGTTTTTAGCTTCGTCTTATTGACAATCAAAGGTATTTTGTATAAAATAAGTGTAGGGAAAAATATCCAGCTTATAAGAACCAATTTAAACATTTAAAATAAATTGTTTAGATTAATTTGCATCAGTTTTGAGTCATATGATTGTAATGATTAATCTCAAGTTTTATCATTATTTTACACAGGATTAACTACCAAAAATGCGGTGTAGGAAAATCTTTCAAGAAAAACGAAGAAAAAATCTTTACAGTGGCCGGAGACGGCGTCAAAGATTAATCTTGGCGGCGTCACGCCCCCAGCCATGGATGAAAATTTGAAATTTTTTCAATCATTTTCCTAAAAATAGATTGTGTTAATATCTACATTTGTAATTTTTCATGTAAAACCTGTAAAACCTATGATTAGATCATCACTTTCAACCTATCTTTACTGCTTTTCATAGAGTCAACCCTATAATTTCGTTGTATATATCATTATCACCACTAATTTTTACGCTTGGTGTAGTTTGTCTTGTCATTGATTACAGGTTATATTGGATGAGTAAGGCTTGGAAGCTCCTAGGAAGTTTCATTAGACGATTCTATGGAGGTTGATTTAACCCGTTATGGCATGTTTCTTTTCCATTAATTAGCAAACCAGTAGAGTACTAGTTTCTATTACTTGTTTTTCTTTCCCTTTATATCGTTTATATGGGTACTTCTAAAGAACATTGGGGACAATGTTCAACTTAAGTGTAGGGGGAAATAAGCCTTAGAAACTATTCCTTTAATTGTCATTTGCTTGTTCCTTAAAATGATGGGTAATATATCGAAACAGAGCATACCGGTAATTTTAACCAAAATTTAATTTTTTTTATAACACAAACCGAAGAAAACCGAGTGTTAATACCGTCTCTTGGATAGGAATTTATATAACTAGCACAAAAACCCTTAAATTCCACCTCCAAAATGTGAGGTTCACCTTTAGATCAAGGGAATTCGGTATCCATTTTTCGAAACCCAATATTAATTAAACTTTAGCTTTTCGAGTTAAGGTTCGAAAAAATTTGCAGTCATATGTGTCTATATCGTCGTTAGCGATGTGTACGTATGGTCATGTCACGTTTTCTGGAACATTGTTCGGTATTAAATTAATTAGTGTACCGTAGTGTAGTAAATTTTTAGAAAAGTGGCACTAGGATTACCCCATGTTTTTAAATCTGTAATTGTTACTATGTCCACCCTCCGAGCCTATCAATTTTCACGTTCTTGTAATTTTCTGATTAACCAGACTATAATGAAGAGCATTCTTAATACCCTTAAACCAATTGATACACCTAAACACTTAGCCTACCTTGTATTACTCGCTTCAGTACATTATTGTTTTTAACCCAAGTTAGATTTATTGACACACGGTTGCTAAGGACGCTTATCCTTGAAATACAGATTTGGATGATTTGGATTCATGAAGTATTTATTCGCGGAAGAAGGGGAAGAAAGTTTAATCAATATCCCCCCATATGTTTTGTCAAATGATCTCCATTTTACGTAGATACCACCTCAATTTGGGTCATTAGTTTAGATTATTTGTAATTAGGAGTTTCTAAATCCAAGTGTAGGGGTGCATCTATAAACCTCAAGTGATGTATATGTTTATTCAAAAAAAAGAGAAAGAAAATTAAAGGATGATGTAGATTTTGTAGAGTTGTATATCTTTCTGAGTCCTTGGCTTAGCAACCCAATCAGCGTGTATTCATATAAATAATTAGCTAACCTTTTCACCCTAAATTCACCCAAAAGTCACTCCCCAATGTATCTCATCCGTTTCCGTTTCCATTAATGTTATCTTACACCTACACCCCACAACCCTTAAAAGACCTCTTTGATAGTAATGATTAATACTTGGATAACAACTTTCTTTAAATGTCTTCATTTTAGCTCCAGAATTACGCCTTTTAGCTTTGTCTTCACAAGTTACTCTATAATTACTACAATAATAAACTTTAAGCAATTAAGTACCAATATCTTGCAATAATTATATAAAAGTGGGTAAAATGTATGGGATAAATGATGGTAAAATGTGACGTTATTTGATGATATCAATGGCCAAACACCTTTCAAGATGTACACCTAGAAGGTTTCCACTCATACTCTACATGGATATTACGTGTATAGTGGCCCTCCCTAATAATTTTAGGCATAGCTACCACAATTGATGAGGTGTCATTTTATACACTTTTTAGGGGTCATTTAACCCCCTAAATCATGCAAATATGCCCAGATTATGTACTTAATAATTTGTTTTCAGCTTTTTAGCACTTGGATGACAATTGGAGGAAATACATGTGACTTGAGACCATTTGGAGAAGAAACGGACAAGCCTACAGACCTACACCAAAATCTCTTAAAGAATGATGCAAACAGACAGTGGAGGCGGCGTCGCAAGCATAAAGCGACGCCGTCGTGATCTTTCTAGTGACCGCGTCGAGGATTTGACGACGGCGCCAGGACGTAACTGACTTAAATCAGTTCTAGAAGATTCGACATGGTGACGGCGTCGCGACCACTACTTGACGTCGTGGCAGCGTTTTTAATATAAATACAAAACCGATTTTAGGGTTTTAAGGGTGTAACTTTGTATAACCTTTAGGAGACGAACCCAAATCATTCTAGCAACTTTTAGGCCGTCTTTAGGGCCTTAAAACCCTATTGTAACTGACCTTAATCCATGTTATAATCAAGTAAGATTGTTTATCATTAATCATTCAATATGTCTATGTGTTGTTTGATTGATTTATGTTCTTGCTTTCTTTATAACATGTTAGGCTAAACCCTCCTTTGTATTTACTTATGATTGTATGAAACTTAGATTGTAGATCCTTTTAATGTTGCTTCTTGTGATGGATGTGCACGTTAGGCTTTAGAAAACTAGCCATAAGATATTAAATTGGCATAGACGTCTAGGGAAACGCGAGTGTGTAGAAAGGATACCATCGGTAACAGTCTTCATACTACCTTACCCCTAATATGGTTGATCCCTCTTAAGATATTTCAAATGCATTTAATATACTCTTAGGGGCCTTGTAATAGTCTTCATACTACCTTACTTGTGTGTTGCCCTAATGGAATATTACGTAGACGGCGGGTTCATGTAATTCGTTCATGACTTAGGAAATACTTACACAGATCATCACAAGTGTGACAAAGTAACAGGATTAGGAGAAGAAATCTGAGGAGTAGTGCATGATTAAGTAAATACATCTTTTTATCATAAAGTTATTACCAGTAATTTAGAATTTATTTAGTTTAATTAGCTAAAACAAACCAACCTCTCAAACCAATGATTTTTACTTTTTTCTATAAAATATGAAATACCAAAAAGAATCTCCTTTTAATCTCGTAGATCTTGGTTAAATCTTGTTCGAGCCTTCCCAACCTATTCCCCTAGAGAACGATAACAACCCCCAAGTCTTGCCTATACTACACTGCAACGATTAGGTACTCTGCCTAGGGAATTGTAAAACTTCATGTTGAAGTCTTTACGACGATCGCACATCAACAATGTTATCTTTCAACTCTACATCATCTCGAAGCTCAATCATAGCTCTAGCATAACTTGACCTACCCCATGATTGCAAGCACATATCAAACGTATAAGAGTCAAGCATTAGAGGAGTACCTATTTTAGTAGCAATGGCACTCAAGCCATCCTCGCTAAAAGCCATAACAGGTACACCATAGAGTTTAACCCAAACTAGAATAGTGCTAACATCTTCTTTCAATAGGTTCACATCCGAGTGCCATTTCTTGAGAATAAGCGGGTTATTCCAAATGGACCACGGACCATACTCAACCATATCATCCAACCCGAAACCATCCACAGACCTAAACTGGAAAGAGAATAACCCAGTAGGCAAGCTCAACATTGATTTAACCAGGCTATATTTACCTCAAGTGTTCCTAACATAGTTAGCAACAACATGGTATGCCACCCGCATTTGCAAGAAACCATATGTTGTACTTGTAGCTCAAAAAGACTCCACCGGGACAACCACATCAATCCAATTACCCCCGGAGTAAACAAAGTATGAAAATTCACTTTCTTCCCACCTAATTTACCAGTAACATTAGCATATGAAGACTTGCCAGGGGCATTACCAGCCAAAGTTATGACCTGCATAGGTAATGGTGGAAAAGATCCAAGAACAGTAGTAACCTCCAACGAGCTTAACGTATCCTTCTCCATAGTCATGTCAACTACAGAGGGTGTTACACCCTCCTTTACACCTATATGAATAGTACTATATGTTTCATTAGATAAACCATGTTGTTTCTCCTTCACTCCTCTCCCTCCCCCACCCCCCTTCTAATTCAAAAAACCAGGTTCCATTCCCTATACATAAAACTTCCTACAATAATCACCTTAGCAGTATAATTGGCCAAGAAGCATCTCGTACCAACCAAACAACAACCCTAAACTAACCACAAGCCCTAACCAAAGGAGCAGTAGACAAGAAACAAAGAAGATTGGAAATCCTAAAACGAGTTGAAGGATCACCAGTACCCTTTGAATCTGCCTTAAACAATTAAGAGTAGATAGAAAAATAAACAATGAAGGTTACCAATAATCGTTTCTCATAACAAACCCTTATTATCGACTTGAAAAAGAAAAACCTAAAAATCAAATTAAAACCTAATGAAAAATCAGCCCAAAGACAAGATGAACATAGGGTGTTAATTCTTGAATTCAGTCGAGTATGGATTGATGATTGGCTAGGAAGAGAAGAAGATTTTAGGGATAGTGTTTTGTCGCCTTAGAAGTCGTCAAGGGGAGTCGGGGGCTAACTTGTATTTATTTATGTATATTTGTTTTTATAAATATTGCTTTTGATAAAGACTGCTTTTGATAAAGTCACATTGTAAATTTTGAGACGATGTTTGGCAGGTTTGAACGAAAGGTAAGGACAATAATAATCTAAATGTGGTTCACAAAGAAAAAAGACTTGATTCTATTATTTTGAAAAAAAACCGACAAGACCACAAAGAAAAAGAATTGATGAAATATGGTTTCGAGGGTGTAGGTTTGACAACAAGTAATAGCAATATAAAAGTTTGACCCAACTCAAAATTTTATATTTGAAATCTTCTTTTGAAAAAATACCTTGGCAATTTAATTTATTATATTATTTCTGGAAAAAGATCCTCTCAAGTTGTGGTCAAACATGATACATCATGTTAAGTTTGTTGTGAGTGTAAATAAATTAGTGGGCCCTTGATTTTTATTAAAAAGAAATGTTGTATATATTTAACTTACTTGTGATTGGTGAACATGATGTATCATGTTTGACTCAACTTTAGAGGATTATAATCCATTATTTCTTATATAATGACGATATGATTTAGAAATAAATTCACAAATATGCATTTAAAACTGATGCAAGCTTGATATACGAAGTTGTAGCCTTGGCTGCAATTAAAAAACAATAAGTTTGCTGCAAGTAAAAAAATAATAACTTTCAAAAAGTTTGACGCAACTCAAAACTTAAAATTTTTTTAATCTTTTTTAGAAAAAAACTTGACAAGTTAAATTATCATATTATTTGTTAGAGAATGACTATTTTTTAGAAATAGAATATGCATGCATTTAAAAATAATGCATGCATGCTTTCGAGGTAGTACACTTGACATCAATTATATTCTAGAAGTTTGGGCCAACTTACATTTCAAACCCGGCGGGTTTAATTGGATTTCAAAAATATAAAAAACAGTTTTGACCTATTTTTTTGACCAGAACCAGTTGAACCAGATGGGTCAAAACGGGTTTCAAAACATTATGTTTAATCTCCAAATCATCAAATTTTTATTATTTTTTGTTTATAACTCATAAACTTTTTTATCACTACAACTATTTACTGCTAGGTTTTTCCACTGCTATGCGTGAGTCTATTTAGATAAATGCTGATTTATTATAAGGGTTTTGCTAATATGTGCCCACTGGGTATATGATAACGTGCATTAAATGAACATATGTTTTCATGTGCCAAGTGGGCACATATTAGCAAAACCCTTAGGAATAATTTGGTTTCAAGTAGTATTTTGAATAAGTATGGTTATAAACAAGTAACTGAATCTGATAAATTTGTTTTGTCTAAACATGATGTGTTTATTGGTTTTGGCTATTTGTGTAATCAAATGTTTAGGCTTAATATTGTTAATGATAATATTGCTTCAGCCTTTATGTCAACCTCTAAACTGAATAATTTAATCCTATGGCATGCTAGACTAGGCCATGTCCACTTTAAGAGGATGCAAGATATGTCTAAGGATAGGTTAATCTATGCTTTTGACATGGACACTAAAAAGTGTAAGACTTGCATGCTGACCAAAATAACTTAGAAACCATTTCAAAATATAAAATGTAAAACTGAAGTTTTGGAGTTGATCCACAGTGATTTATGTGATTTGCATACTACTTCCTCATTAGAGAATAAGAAATACTTTGTGACATTTATTAAGGATGCTTCAAGATTTTGTTATGTTTATTTATTACATACTATGGATGAAGCATTAGATAAATTTTAAGTATTCAAAACTGAAGTTAAATTACAACAAGGGTTCCTGATCAAAAGATTCAGGACTGATAGGGGAGGTGAGTACATGGATACTCTGTATTTTTTATTTGTTGGTATTATTCATGAAACTACTACTCCTTATACTCAACAACAAAATGGTATATCTGAAAAGAAAATAGAGTACTAAAAGAAATGGTTAATTTCATGTTGTCCTACTCAGGACTGAGTCAATGGTTCTGGGGTGAAGCTATGTTAGCAGCTTGCTATTTATTAAATAGGGTTCCCAATAAAAGGAACAAGATTACCCCTTATAAACTCTAGACTAAAAAGAAACCAAACTTGAACTACCTCAGGGTTTAGGGTTGTAGGGCAGTTGTAAGACTCTCTGATCCAAAAGCTGAAAACTTTGGGTAAAAAAGGCATTGAATGCATCTTTGTTGGATATACTGAGCATTCCAAGGCTTTTAGGTTCTTTGTTATTGAACTTAATGAATTAGTTTCAATTAACTCTATAAAGACATTTGTGGTTCAAGGGATGCTATCTTTGATGAGAATAGATTATCTTCAGTCTCCAGACCAAGTCTTAGTATTCCTAAAGGAACTAAAGACATTGGTGGTTCAGTGGTCCCTGAAATGGTCACTAAGGAGGTTGTTCAGCAAC